>OY283146.1:46167919-46338687 GCA_958299785.1 Medicago lupulina | reverse complement strand
CTTAAGCGAGATCATCACAGAATGGTTGTTTTCTGCTCGCTTGTGGCTCGCTTCAAGCGACCTAAATGACGAAGGTCAAGAAATGTTCGCTTACGAGCTCGCTAGTGGCTCGCTCAAGCGACCTGTCTATAGAAAAATCTGGGCAACTAACTTGAATACTCGCTTAAGCGACGGGCAGTTCGCTTAAGCGACCTGACGCTAAAAGAATCTAGGCAGCTAGCTTGAATGCTCGCTTAAGCGACGGGTCTCTCGCTTAAGCGACCATTCATCTGGGTAGTGAAAAAGCTCTCGGATTTTCTAACCCTATCTCATCCAAAACCCAATTTTTAACCCCTGATCACCCAAAACGTATTCTAACAGATGTTTACAGGTTCAACATACAACAATGCACAACAAAGAACACAAAACAACAACATCAATCAGCAATTCAACTCATTATAACAATTTTCACATTCTCCAAAACCTAACTCTCATTCCCTCTATTCCAACTAACATCATGTTAAATCAAAATCAGAATTACACACTATTATTATTGAGAGATAGTCTCACTCTTACCTGAATTTCAGATGAATCAAAGTTCTACAATCTCTCCGGTTCTTCACTTGGCTACCTTTGCTCTTCTCCCTTTTTCTCCCAAAAACTCACTGTACGTGAAAAATGTTTTCTGCCTTCTCTAACTCCCACTAATATTTCCTTAACTCCTCCTTTCATTTCACTTAACTCCTACTAAATTCTATTAATTAAAATATAACCCCCCAAAACCTCAAATAATATTAATTCTCACTTATTCCTATTAAATAATAAAAATAACTATATAATAAAATAACAACACACCACATAATCACATAAATCATTTAAAATCATATAAAAGACTTAAAATCAACCAAAAATAATTAAATAATAATGTTCTTCTGCTGAGGTTTGGGTACCAGATCCCACACATCATTTCTTTGAAACTGATTCAGCTCTTCTTGCATAACTAGTATCCATCCATCATCTGAAAGTGCTTCATCAATTGTAGCAGGTTCAATCACTGATAACAATCCTATCGTAGACTTTTCTTGTCTGAAATATGATCTTGTTCTTCTAGGACTATCTTTGTTTCCAATGATTTGATCTTCAGGATGTGAAGACTTGTACTTGAATGTATTCTTGGATTGATTTGCTTGCTGAGATCCATCTTGAGCTTCATCAAAAGCTACTTCATCTTGAGCTTTTGAAGTTGGTTCAGCTTCTAAACTATCTTCAGATTCATCAGTCTGATCAGGTTCTGGAGTATCTTCAGTGACCTGTATATCTGCAAAACTTTCATCTTGCTCTGGAGTTTCACTTCCAGGCTCTTTGTCATCAAATTTAACGTGCATAGACTCTTCAACACAGAGTGTCCCTGAATTATACACTCTGTATGCCTTTGACCTTTCAGAGTAACCTAAAGAGATTCCTCTTTGGGCCTTGGCATCAAATTTCTTTAGGTAGAGCTTGTTATTTAGAATGTAGCAGGTTCATCCAAATTGATGAAAGTAAGATATATTGGGTCTTCTTCCTTTAAAAAGTTCATATGCAGTTTTCTCCAAGATAAGTCTGATATATATCCTATTTTGAACATAGCATGTTCTATTCACTGCTTCTGCCCAGAAATGTTTAGCCAAATTATTTTCATGAATCATGGTTCTTGCCATTTCTTGTAAAGTTCTATTCTTTCTCTCTACAACCCCATTTTGTTGTGGAGTTCTAGGAGAAGAGAATTCACGGAAAATTCCATGTTTTTCACAAAAAGCTTCAAATGGCTCATTTTCAAATTCTCCACCATGTTCACTTCTGACTTTCAAAATTTTCATTTCTTTTTCAAACTGTATTTGAGTGCATAAGTTACTGACTACATCATATGCATTGTCTTTACTTCTCATGAACTTTACCCAAGTCCATCTGCTGTAATCATCAACAATGACTAGTCCATATTTGCTTCCATATAAGGATGCAGTGTTCACTGGTCTAAATAGATCAATATGAAGTAGTTCTAAAGGTCTGGAGGTTGAGACAATGTCTTTAGATTTAAAAGATGATTTCACAATCTTCCTTTTCTGACATGTACCACAGAGTGCATCTGAATGATAGTCAATGTTAGGTAAGCCTTTGACAAGTTGTAACTTACTAAGCTTACAGATTAATCTCCAGTTAGCATGTCCCAACTTTCTGTGCCATACCCACTTCTTATCATTCATTGATAGAAGACAGATTACCTTCTGATCAACCAGTTCAGAGAAGTTGATTTTGTAGACATTTTCTACTCTCTTTCCTTTGAACACTATGGACTTGTTATCTTTTTTGATTACTGTGCAGTTAGTTTTTCCAAACATCACATCATAACCATTGTCACAAAACTTACTAATGCTCAAAAGGTTATGTTCAAGACCATCTACCAACCACACATTATTAATAGAGATAGAAGAGTTGCCAATAGTTCATGTACCAATGATCTTTGCCTCCAAACTTCACATTTCCTCCTTCTTTCATTGTGAGGTTGAGAAACATTGACTTCTCTCCTATCATATGTCTTGAACAACCGCTGTCTGGGTACCATGATTTTTGCTTTTCCTTTGCTCTTAGGCATTTCTGTAGTATTGACAATTTCAGATTTAGGTACACATTGTTTTATGGGTCCTTTGAGGTTAGTGCTGGAAGTTTTACTCTTCACTTCTTGTACCTTGAGGTGTGGTTTTGATGGCTTCTGATTGATAAATACTTTAGGTTTAGCACCTTTTAGTTCTGGTTCACCTGAAGCCACAATTGTTTTGTTTTTCTAAGACTTAGACTTTAAGATACCAGATTCTGGCTTCAACAGACTCTGAGGAACAGGTTCTGATCTCTTCAGAATCTTGATATTTGAGGTCTTATAATCAGAATTTGTCATAGTCTTGGACTTAGAGTTCTTTGTCTTTGAAGTAATCTTAGCCTTAGAGCTAGAAGCTTCAGGTTCTAACGGAACCACAGTTTCAATTTTAGCACCTTCAAGTACAAAGAATGTTTTCAATCCTTCCTTGATACATTCACAACATGCTTTAAGATTGGTTTCATTAGGTTTTCCTTCTGAGAATCCAATCCCTTTGCCATTGTTTTTGTAAATGTTGTAAATCATAGAAGCAACTCTGCTTCTGTCAATACTAGACATAATAAAATCTTCAAGAGAAATTTCATGGTTACTTAAAGGTTTTCCATTACACTTTTCTTGTAGCTTCTGACACAAAAACTTGAGCTTCTCTTCATAGGTTTTACAACTGAAGTCAAAGCCTCTAAGTCCTTCTTCAGAAGCTTTCAGATCCAATAGAGTTGATTCTTGTTGTTTCATTAAATCAACATATTTTTCTTTTAAATCTTTCAACTCATTGGTTCTCAGTTCAAAATGTCTAAAGAACAATTTAAGAGACTCAATAAGTTTTTCTCTAGGAATTTTAGAATATACCTCATTTTCTTCTTCTGAGTCTGATTCAGGTTCAGCTTCTGAAGTTATTGTAGCCACTAATCCCACAGCTACTTTTGCATCTTCATCAGCATCATCCTTCTCAAATTCAGATTCACTGTCTAAGTCTTCCTAGGTTGCCATTAAAATCTGCTTGATCTGCTTCTTGATCTTGTTTGATTTGAAAGTTGAATTCTTAGGCTTGTCCTTTGATTTCTCCTTCTGAAGATCAGGGCAATCAGCAATGAAATGTCCAAGCTTCTTGCAGTTGAAGCAACCCTTCTGATCTTCTTTCCTGGAGCCTTTGTAACCACTTCTTTTGCTCAAGAACCTCTTGTTCTTCTTAGCCAGATATTGCAGCCCGTTTGAAAGCATAGCCATCATCTCAACAGGATCTTCATCAGAATCTCCATCAAGTGATTCTTCTTCAGATTCTATAACTTTAAGAGCTTTTGATGACTTCTCGTTACATGGAAGAGCAATAGATTTGCCTTTCTTAGCAGGCTCATGTTCATTTAAGCTTATCTCATGAACCTTGAGAGAGCTTACAAGATCTTCAACACTTAAAGTGTTTAAATCTTTAGCTTCCTCAATAGCAGTAACCTTAGGTCTCCATCTAGCAGGCAGGCTTCTTAGTATCTTGCTCACATGATCAGAAGCAACATAGCTTTTCTTCAGTATTTGTAGTCCAAAGACTAGGGTCTGAAACCTTGAGTACATTTACTCAATGCTTTCATCATCCTTCATCTTGAACAACTCATACTAATGAACAAGCATAAGTGTTTTTGCTTCTCTAACCTTCTTACTACCTTCATAGTTTGCACAGAGAGAAGCAAACATTGCCTTTGCAGTAGATTTGTCACTCATCTTCATATACTCTGCACGAGGTATAGCAAGAACAAATGAACCTCCGATCTTGTGATGTTTCTTGTACATTTTCTTTTGAGCAGGAGTATGTTTCTTTCTATCAACAACAACTCGTTCTTCATCAAGGTCCAAGTCACCAACTCCATCTTCCAGAATATCCCATAATTCTTCATCTAAGCCCATGATATAACTGTAGAAGTTGGTTTTCCACCAGGAGAACTCTTCAGGATTTCCATTAAACTTTGGAACTTTTCCAGAATCAGCTTTCTTATCACCATAATCATAAGAAACAGCATTATGATTAACACGAGAGCCAGAAATAAATGATTCACCAGCAGACATGTTTTTCTCAGATCTTGGACTGTTACACTATTAAGTGTTCTTAACAAAACCAAGGCTCTAGATACCAATTGTAGGTGTGAAAAACACAAGAAGGGGGGGTTGAATTGTGTTAGCTTTTGCTTCGTTTTCTCCTACTGAAGTCATTGGTCAGAAACAATTGGATTACAGCTTCTGAAGTGATGTTCAGATTCTAAATCCAGCGGATAAAAACAAAGAGAGAGAGAGAGAGAGAGAGAAGAAAGACACAAAGCAATCATACAGGTTCTGTCATACCCTCATTTTGGACCTAAAAATACTCACTCAAATTCCCCTACTATTTTCCAATGCTTTCAAATTCACTGTGTTTTCTACTGTGCTTCAGTTGCATACATTACTGTTTCAGTCTTCTAAATTTTTGCATAAAATTGTACAAAAGGGTATTTTGGTCATTTCCTACAAAGGAACCCATTTTCAGTCCCTACAGTTTGTCCCTGAGTCTTTCCAATTTGTTTGCATGGATCATTAATCAAATTTTGCACAAAATCATCTTAATTTGCATCTGAGTCAGTCTGAGTCAGTTTGAGTCGTTTTTGCCCCCAGGGGCATTTTAGTCTTTTCACATCAAGAAAATTTTGGGCAGAGAGGTATTTTAAAATACCTCATTTGTGGTAATTTGTTCGTTTTAGTCCATTTTGTCGTTTTTAAATGTTTCACTTTACATTGCATTTCAAATTACATTTTTAACCAATTTTATTATTTTTACATTTTAGTCCTAATATTTTCAAAAATTGCAATTTAGCCCAAATTTTATACTTTATTACAAAAAACAGTTCAACTTCTTTTTAATTCTCAAAAAAAACAGTCCAATTTTTCTTCTTTTTTATTTTGCAGTTTAGTCCCAAATTTTCCAAAATTGCATTTTAGTCCTTTTTTTTCAGATTCAGTCCAAGAGGCCACGCAAGCAGTTCCAAGTCCACATGGCACAAGCTCATTGGTCCACAGTCCACATGTCAGCCTATATAAGGCTCTAGGTGTCAAAATCAGAATCAGATACACGCGCCACATCACAAACAGATTCCATTTTCTCTCTCTTGGCAGTTAGGATCAAAATCATAACAAACTCAGAAAAGCTCAAGAACAAACACACGAACCCTAAGTTCCAGAACCAAAATTCAAGCAAATTCCATGGAGTTTTGTGGATTCTCAGAGATTCAAAGCTGAATCATCATCATTGAATCCCTTTTTCTGCAATTCAAGCATCGGATTCGTCGCTGGAAGCAACAAATCCCGAATACGATCACAGGATTGGAATTGAGAAGAAGAGGGAAAGAATTCCAAGGATTCCGAACCGGTTCAGAGAAGAAAAGAAGAAGGAAAACGAAGAATTCACGGATTCCGAACCATTCAAGAAGGAGAAGAAGCAATTACCAGTTTATTTCCGGATTTCAAAGAGAATCAACACAAAACAGAATCAATACAAGGATTTCCGAAGAATCAAATCAAAATTCCGGATAAAGCCAGGTAAAATCGCAAAACTCACCCCTTCGTTTCGTTCAAGGCCCACAACGAACTCTGAAACAACGTAGAACAGTGCGAATCCGTGAAATTTTGGTTCGGAACCGTAAACCCTAACTTTTTCTGGAAAAATTTTCAAGATTCCAAGGTTTACAACGTTGATTCATCGTTGTAAACCAACGAATCAACGAATAAAAACATATAGAAAGAAGATTCGAACCAAGAAAAAGAACCAAAACCGTACGGATTCCGTGAAGAAAAATTCCAGATCTACGTTGTTTCAGTCAATGCATGTAGATTCCAGTAACAGATTCATGTTTAGGATGATAAGACGGAACTTTTAAGCCATAGATCATGTGTTTCTGGGTAGGATTGAACAAGGTTAGGGTTAGGGTTTCAGACATGGAAACGGCGGAGAAGAGAGAAAGAAAGAGAAAGAAAGGAAAAAATGAGGAAAACCGGTTCAGGAGCCTTTTATATAAGCTAGTAAACCGGGTCGGTTCAGACCCGACCCACTCACCCATGCGCGTGGCCGTTGGATGCTGATCCTGTTGGATCCGGATCAATCCAACGCCCTAGAGGCGTCCTGGAGATCCGGATCCATCTATGCTTGGGTTTGGGCCTTTTACCCGCAGGCCTTTGTTTCTTTTTTCAGTTTCTTGAGTTTTTCCTGTTGTGTGCACCTCTGTGTTTGCTATTTGGACCTCCTGTGCGTTTTAATGTCTTTACAAAAATTCCAAAAAATTCTTATGTGTTCTTGGTATATTTGTGACTGTTTTGTGATATTTTACATGTGGAAATTGATAAAAATTTGGCAGGCGCTAATTTCTCGTTTGATTGGAATATTTTGTGTCTTCGTATAAGTTTTCTTGCATGTTTGCTTATCCAAATTCTTGTCATATAAATTTTGATGGTTAGCGTTTGATTCCATAAAGATTCACCTCTGATCGCATGATAGCTCATTTAATTTTGTTAAGCTTGATGCCTTTGCGATGTTCCCAATTTTTGTCAACTTGAATTTTGTAACTTTGTGTAGTTTAGTTCTTGTCCCCAAGTTTACATTTTTTTGCAATTTTGTGTTAAGTTTGATCCTTGATACCAATTTTATGATATTTCTCATTTTTTTTCTCTTAAATTTGATTCTTGATACCAATTGTATGATATTTTACAATCTTGTTTAGTTTGATTCTTGATGCCAATTTTATGATGTTTGCAATTTTGTTTAGTTGATTCTTGAAGCCAATTTTGTGGTATTTTGCTATTTTGTTGAGTGTGATTTCATGCCGATTTTGTGATGGTTTACCATTTGGTTTAGGTTTAGTATTGCATTATTATCTTATCTTGCTTCACTAACCACTTTACCCTATGTCTCATGCATGCTAAGCATCTCATCTCATTCTCATTCCCATTTCTTCCTTAACTCCTCCATGCAATGTCCATTAATTCATGTAATACTTTAGGTTTAGTTTACCTTTCTTTAACTTCATGCAAGACTATAGAATGTAAAATAGGACCCGATGTAAAGGACTATGGACTATAATGATGTACACCGACACATGCACCGACACATGCACACACGTTGTATGACTTTCCGCTAGATGTATGTATAGGAAGCGTAAAACGTAGGAAAACTTATAATTCCTTCATCAAAAATCAACACATAACTCAAACTATTTTGCAATAAAATGAGGTCAAAACCTCACCTTTTTTCCTTTCATTTTTTTAAGACAAAATCAAAACTAGTGCTAATTTCCAACTTTAACTATTTTTTTTGTGAATAAATTGGACTAACCTCACTTGTTTTCAATTCTAATGCCTACACGGCCTCTTATCTCTTTCTTCAAAACCATTTTCAAAACCAAAAATTGAACCAACCCACAAAAAAAACATTTTGGAAGAGAACTACATGGAATTTTGATCCCTTAAAAGGGTATGTAGGCAAGAGACTCAAAATCTCTCCAAGTCCAATAAAATAAAGTCCAATCTCCTCCCTCTCATTCTTAAAACCAATCCTTTTTACAAATAGCAATAAAAGCAACGCATATACATAAAGCATAGTAAAACGGTTCCTATAGGATACTATAGTCATTGCGGGTGCCTAACACCTTCCCGTAATGAAATCAGCCCCGAACTTAGAGTTCCTAAGGTTTTTCTCGATTTTACCTTCCCCAAAAAAATAGAGACATCAATGATTGAAAGGTTCAAATCTAATCAATGGTTTGACACCCGAAAATCGCGATGACAGAAATGGCGACTTCACTGGGGATTAGTTAGGGCTACGCCTAGTTTTACGTGCTTTATGTTTATGCTTTGCTTTATTGTTACATGTAAAATTTTCTTGTGTACGTGTGGGGTGAGAATATCAAAAGCCCTATACCCGGGCTGAGTGAACTTAAGATTAGGAAGAGATATAATCGACAATCCATTCCGGGGGTTGCCTCGTGCATTGGATTACGCGATCAATCTCACATAGCTGAGGCATTTATGAGGTGATGTTGTCGGCGTGTGTTGTCATGCTTAGGCACTTTACTTCCAATTGACCGATGAAGGCTATGAACCGTAGTTACCAAACCCATCCTTGGCTTTTCTCAGGACGTAGTGCGGTGGCTAAACCGAGCGTTGTCTCGAAATTTAGTCGTCACGCGATACTACACCCAAACTAAACCTTCTTACGGATAATCATGGACAAGCGTTGCTTTGTACTACCATGATATACGCAAGAGAGGTTGTGGTTTGGGAACTTTGTAGAACCTGGGTCACTATTATCAAAAGCCTTAGTTTCACCGGGCACCGTGGCCACTTGTTACCTTAGCCCACAGTGCTTTCCTTGTCAAAACCATGCATACATGCATTCATGCATAAATTTTCTAACATGCATTTATCAAAAGGTATAGACAAACTAAAAATTCTTTGCAAATATAACCAGGCATGAAGAGGACTAAGTCTTACAAGTTCAGAGAAGTTGATTTGGCTAGCCTAAGGGAGTTGGCGCTCAAAGTTAAGAATCCGACAGGGTTTCGTCTCCGATACGGTGGTTTGCTTGGTATTCTCCGGACTAATGTAGAAGAGAAGCTGGTGCACACTCTGGTGCAATTCTATGACCCGGTTTTCCGTTGCTTCACTTTCCCGGATTTTTAGTTGGTTCCTACACTCGAGGCTTACTCTTGCTTATTGGGTTTACCTATAGCCGAGAAGACACCCTTCACGGGCCCAGGATCTTCTCTTACTCCTCTAGTTATCGCTAAGGATCTATATCTCAAGACTTCCGAGGTGTCTAAGAATCTCGTCACCAAGTCTCACATTCAGGGTTTCACTTCAAAGTACCTACTCGAGCGGGCTAATCTCAAATCTACTTGTCAGGACACTCTTGAGGCTATTCTTGCACTACTCATCTACGGGCTCGTCCTCTTTCCGAATCTCGACAACTTCGTGGACATGAATGCTATTGAGATCTTCCATTCTGGGAATCCGGTTCCTACTTTGTTAGCTGACACATACCATGCCATCCATGATCGAACTCTCAAGGGCCGTGGATTTATTCTTTGCTGCATACCTCTTCTTTATAGATGGTTTATTTCTCACCTCCCGAGTTCTTTCCATGCCAACACGGAGAATTGGTCTTATTCACAGCGGATTATGGCTCTTACTCCCGATGAGGTGGTTTGGATCACTCCAGCAGCTCGAGTCAAGGAGATCATTACTGGTTGTGGGGATTTCCTCAACGTACCTCTTCTCGGTACCCGGGGAGGAATCAACTACAATCCCGAGTTAGCCATGAGGCAGTTTGGTTTTCCTATGAGAGCGAAGCCCATCAACCTTGCTACATCTCAGGAATTCTTCTATTATTCCAACGCTCCCACCGGGCAGAGGAAAGCTTTCACAGACGCTTGGTCTAAGATTCGAAGGAAGGATGTGAAGCATTTGGGTGTGAGATCCGGTATTGCTCATGAAGCCTATACTCAGTGGGTGATAGACCGAGCCGAAGAGATTAGCATGCCTTACCCTGCCATGAGACATGTGTCTGCATCTACTCCGTCTAGACCATTACCGTTGCTTCCGGCGACTCAGGAGATGTATCAAGAGCATTTAGCTATGGAGAGTGAGGAGAAGCGAGCATGGAAAGCCCGCTACAGTGAGGCTGAGAACTTGATCATGACTTTGGATGGCAGAGACGAGCAGAAGGATCACGAGAACCGAATGCTGAAGAAAGAACTAGCCAGAGTTAGGAAGGAGCTTGAGGAGAAGGATGATCTATTGAGGAGAGACTCCAGGAGAGTCAGAGGTCGTCGAGATTTCTTCGCCAGTTATTGTGGCTCAGCTTCAGACTCGGATTCCGAATACTACCCAGTCACTCCTTAGTTCTGGATGATAGGATTGCTATTGGTTATGTTGTTTGTTCAGCTTATGTTTCAGAAGCCTACTCCCTTGGCTCAATGTATCAAAACGACTTGCTTTGAATAGTTTGTTAGTCCAAAAATGTTTGCAAAGAATTCTAATTTGTCTAAAAAACCCTTTGGTAATAAAAAGAGTCATTTTTGCATCCGCATTTGCATATCATGCATCATATGCATCATTCATCGGTCACAACAAAAAAAACTTCCAAGTGCTCATTGCCTCCTGGTTCTTCTGCCGCAGTGTGAAAAGTGGCTCGTGCTCGAAGGACTGATCAACCTACCAGAGTACATCAGACCAGACAGTACAGAAGGAGAAATCAAGTAGCTATGGAAGAAGAGAATGCACAGCTCCGCACTGAACTGGCCTCTGTGAGAGAAGAGTTAGCCAAAGCTCTCGACGCCATGACTGCTCTGATAGCCGCTCAAGAACAACCGGTCGTGTCCACTCAGGCAACTACCGAAGCGATTCCCGCCGCATCTCTTGCTATGCCAAGGGGATACCCCTATGGGCTCCCATCTTATTACTCTCCCAATACTACAGCCGGTGTTTCAGGGGGCGCGACTTCAGGTGCTGCTAATGTTGGTCAGATACCCCCACCAAATCCCACATCTCTTCATACTACCTTGCCTCAGTCAACCGTCTACACAGATCCGATTGTACACTCTACGCCTCAGGGCGCCAATGCTAATGGAAGAACTTGCCAGAGAACTCCGTCGCGAGATCAAGGCCAACCGTAGGAGCAGTGACCTCATCAGAACCCACGACCTTTGTTTCGTGCCGAGGGTGGATGTTCCCAAGAAATTCAAGGTCCCAGAATTTGACCGCTACAACGGGCTGACTTGCCCCCAGAACCATATCATCAAATACGTCCGGAAGATGGCTAACCATGCAGACAATGATTCACTTATGATCCATTGCTTCCAGGACAGTCTAATGGAAGATGTCGCGGAGTGGTATACCGGTTTGAGCAAGGATGATATCCGCACCTTTGATGATCTCGCTACTGCTTTCAAGAGCCACTATGGGTTCAACACCAGGCTCAAGCCGAATAGAGAGTTCCTCCGGTCTCTTTCTCAGAAAAAGGACGAAAGCTTTCGAGAATACGCACAGAGGTGGAGAGGGGCAGCTGCCCGTATCACTCCCGCTTTGGACGAGGAAGAAATGACTCAAACATTCTTGAAAACCCTGAAGAAAGATTATGTTGAGAGAATGATTATTGCTGCCCCAAGCAACTTCTCTGAGATGGTCACTATGGGGACCCGCTTGGAGGAAGCTGTCCGAGAGGGGATCATCGTGTTTGAGAAAGGTGAGTCCTCGAATGCACCGAAGAAGTACGGCAATGGTCACCATAAGAAAAAGGAATCAGAAGTTGGAATGGTGTCTGCCGGAACCAATCAGTCTGCCACTGCCGCTCCCGTCAATGCTACACAACTGCCTCAACCGTATCAGTACCTACAGTATGCCCAACATCCGTTCTATCCGCCGTTCTACCATCAATTCCCTCCACTACCGGGCCAACCTCAGGTCCCTGTTAATGCCATCGCCCAACAAATACAACAACAACCATTAGCTCAACAACAACCGCAACAACAACAACAAGGCCCTCAATCTAGACCATCCTTCCCGCCGATACCGATGGCGTATGCTGAGCTACTCCCAACTCTGTTACATAAGGGGTATTGCACCACTAGACCTGGCAAGCCTCCGCCAAACCCATTACCTCCCAGGTTCCGCTCCGATCTCAGATGTGATTTCCACCAAGGCGCCCTAGGTCATGACGTAGAAGGTTGCTACGCTCTGAAGTACATTGTGAAGAAGTTGATCGACCAGGGAAAGCTGTCCTTTGAAAACAATGTCCCGCACGTACTTGACAATCCACTCCCCAACCATGCCGCTGTAAATATGATCGAGGTCTGTGAAGAAATCCCTCGTCTCAATGTCCGTAACGTTGCTACACCCCTAGTGCCACTACATATCAAACTTTGCCAAGCTGCTCTGTTCAGCCACGACCACGCTGCATGCTGTGAATGTCTTCAGAACCCTATGGGTTGCAGCGTAGTCCAGACTGATATCCAAAGATTGATGAATGACAACTACTTGACTACCAGTGATGTTTGTATGATAGTGCCGATCTTCCACGATACTCCAGTCAAGAGCACGCCCGTCAGGAAGGACGTTGAACCATTGGTCATACGGTTGCCTGGTCCAGTACCATATACTTCTGCGAAAGCCATCCCGTACAAGTACAGTGCGACTATGTTGGAAAACGGGAAAGAAGTGCCCTTGGTGTCCTCAAGCACAGTAGGCAGTATCGCTGAAGTAACGGCTTTGAGGAGCGGCAAGGTCCGACCCCTTTTGTTTCAGAAGAAAGATGATGTGCAAGTTACAATTCCTGCTGATAAGACTGCTCCAGTAACAATCCCTCCTGTTGTTGAAAGTACCGGCCGTCCAGGCCAATCCATTGAAGATTCCAATCTGGATGAGATTTTGAGGATAATCAAGAAAAGCGATTATAAGATCGTTGATCAGCTATTACAGACTCCTTCGAAGATATCCATCTTGGCCCTACTCCTCAGTTCAGAGGCTCACAGGAATGTGTTATTGAAAGTGTTGGAACAAGCCTATGTTGACCACGAAGTCCCAGAAGACCAATTTGGTGGAATAATGGCTAACATCACTGCTTGCAGTAACCTTTGGTTTGGTGAAGATGAACTTCCAGAGGCAGGAAAGCACCACAACTTGGCCCTGCATATTTCCATGAACTGCAAAACGGATATGCTGTCCAACGTGTTGGTAGACACTGGGTCGTCGTTGAATGTGATGCCTAAGTCGACCTTGGATCAATTGAGTTGTCAAGGAGTTCCTTTGAGAAGGAGTACTTTCCTAGTCAAGACTTTCGATGGTTCCCGTAAAACTGTGCTCGGAGAGATAGATCTCCCCATGACTATTGGTCCTGAAACATTCATGATTACCTTCCAGGTTATGGACATAGATGCCTCTTACAGTTGCCTGCTCGGGAGGCCATGGATACACGAGGCTGGGGCAGTCACCTCTACCCTCCATCAGAAGCTAAAGTTCGTAAGGAATGGTAAACTTGTGACAGTGCATGGAGAAGAAGCTTATCTGGTCAGTCAGTTATCATCCTTCTCTTGTATCGAAGCTAAAACTGCCGAAGGAACTGCATTCCAGGGTTTGACCATCGAGGGTGCGGAGCCCAAGAGAGCTAGTGCTGCCATGGCTTCGTTGAGAGATGCGCAGAAGGCCGTTCAGGAGGGTCAGGCCGCTGGTTGGGGCCAATTGATACAGTTGCAGGACAACAAACACAAAGAGGGTCTCGGCTTCTCTCCGATGTCAGGCGTGTCAACTGGAACGTTCCGTAGTGCTGGATTTACCAATGCAATTCTTGAGGGTGGTGATGAAAGAAGGGCTAGGCCCGCATTTGTGATACCAGGAGGCATTGCAAAGAACTGGAACGTTATCAATCTCCCTGTGTTTGTGCATGATTCTAAGTAATATGTCTTGCTGTTTAGGCTTTATTTTCAAAATAACAATCCTTCCGTCTTGCCCGAGGCGGAAGTGACTCTTTTGTAAAGGGCATGTTTGTTCCGACATCACCATTATCAATAAAAAACGTCGTTTCTTTCACGACTCTTTTTCTTTCTTTAATGCTTTTCCCTTGGAAATAATGGTAATGCCAGAAAAAACCAAAACATCTGCATTTTCTTATTAATTTCAAAGATCTGCATGAAAATTATTTTCTAAAAATCATCCAAACATGTCACGCAGATCGAACCAAAATGAACCCGTTGAACACAGTGACTCTAGGTTTCTCCAAACTGTTGAATCCCCGGTGTTTGAGGCCAAAGATGAGGATAGTGATGATATACCGGATGAAATTGCCCGACTGCTTGAGCAAGAAGAGAAGACCATTCGGCCTCATCAGGAGGAGATCGAGCTAATCAACTTGGGTACTGAGGATAACAAAAGAGAAATCAAAGTCGGTGCTGCATTGGAGGAAGGGGTCAAGAAAAGGATCTTCCAACTACTCCGCGAATACTCGGACATTTTTGCATGGTCGTATGAAGACATGCCAGGTTTGGATCCTCAGATTGTGGAACATCGGATACCGACAAAGCCAGACTGTCCTCCTGTCAGGCAAAAGTTGAGACGGACTCGGCCGGACATGGCTCTGAAGATCAAAGCGGAAGTGCAGAAACAGATTGATGCGGGTTTTCTCATGACAGTTGAATATCCCGAGTGGGTTGCTAACATCGTGCCAGTGCCGAAGAAGGATGGTAAGGTTCGGATGTGTGTTGACTACAGAGATTTGAACAGAGCAAGCTTGAAGGACAATTTCCCACTGCCTCACATCGATGTGCTTGTTGACAATACTGCCCAGTGCAAGGTGTTCTCCTTCATGGACGGTTTTTCTGGCTATAACCAAATCAAAATGTCACCCAAAGACAGGGAGAAGACATCGTTCATCACTCCATGGGGAACTTTCTGTTGTAAAGCAATGTCGTTCGGTCTAATAAATGCTGGTGCTACCTACCAAAGGGGGATGACCACTTTGTTCCATGACATGATTCACAAGGAGGTTGAAGTGTATGTAGATGACATGATTGTCAAGTCAAGCGATGAAGAACAACACGTGGAGTATTTGGCAAAGATGTTTGAAAGGTTGAGGAAGTACAAACTTCGGCTGAACCCAAATAAATGTACGTTCGGTGTTAGGTCTGGGAAACTGCTAGGCTTCATTGTCAGCCAGAAGGGCATTGAAGTAGATCCTGATAAAGTCCGAGCTATCCGTGAGATGCCGGCTCCGCAAACTAAGAAGCAGGTCATAGGATTCCTCGGGCGTTTGAACTACATTTCCAGATTTATATCCCACATGACTGCGACCTGCGGGCCGATTTTCAAGTTACTCAGGAAGAATCAGCCTGTGGTATGGAATGATGAATGCCAAGAAGCTTTCGACAACATCAAGAGTTATTTGCTAGAACCTCCTATCCTCGTTCCACCGGTGGAAGGAAGGCCATTGATCATGTATCTGTTAGTGTTGGATGAATCCATGGGATGTGTGCTCGGTCAGCAAGATGAAACTGGAAAGAAGGAGCATGCAATCTATTATTTGAGCAAGAAATTCACCGATTGTGAGACTCGGTATACAATGCTCGAGAAGACCTGTTGTGCCTTGGCCTGGGCTGCCAAACGCCTGCGTCACTACTTGATAAATCACACCACCTGGTTGATATCCCGGACGGATCCAATCAAGTACATCTTTGAGAAACCGGCTGTCACTGGAAAAATTGCACGTTGGCAAATGTTACTGTCAGAGTATGATATTGTGTTTAAAGCTCAGAAAGCCATTAGAGGGAGTATCCTGGCTGACCATCTCGCTTGCCAACCGCTCAATGACTATCAACCTTTGAAGTTCGACTTCCCCGACGAAGAGGTTATGTTCTTGAAATCAAGAGACTGTGAAGAACCACTGATCGGTGAAGGTCCAGACCCGGATAGCAAGTGGGGATTGGTCTTTGATGGTGCTGTTAATGCCTATGGCCGAGGAATTGGCGCAGTAATTGTGGCTCCGCAGGGGCATCACATTCCTTTCACAGCCCGGATTGTGTTTGAATGCACCAACAACGTGGCCGAGTATGAAGCATGTATCTTGGGAATTGAAGAAGCCATCGATATGAGGATCAAGCATCTCGACATCTATGGAGACTCTGCGCTAGTCATCAACCAGATAAAGGGAGAATGGGAAACCCATCATGCCAATTTGATCCCTTACCGTGATTATGCAAGGCGTCTGTTGACGTATTTTACAAAGGTCGAGTTGCACCATATTCCACGAGAGGAGAACCAAATGGCCGATGCTCTTGCTACCTTATCCTCCATGTTCCAGGTAAACCATTGGAATCACGTACCGATGATCAAAGTACAGCGCTTAGATCGGCCCGCTCATGTGTTTACTGTCAGTGATGCAATTGTACAGACGGGTTCAGGCGGAGTCGACATCAAACCCTGGTATTATGACATCAAGCAATTTTTGCAAAGCCGTGAGTATCCGCCAGGTGCTTCCAGCAGAGACAAGAAGACGCTACGCAGGCTGGCTAGCAAGTTCCTGCTGGATGGTGATGTCCTGTACAAAAGGAATTTCGATATGGTGTTGTTAAGATGTGTCGACGAATGTGAAGCAGAACAGCTAATGCACGATGTGCACGATGGCACCTTTGGGACCCACGCATCGGGGCATGCTATGTCTAGAAAGCTGCTGAGAGCTGGTTACTACTGGATGACCATGGAGCGTGATTGCTATCAATACGCCAGAAAGTGCCACAAATGTCAAGTATATGCTGATAAGATCCATGTGCCTCCGCACGCTCTCAATGTTATGTCTTCTTCATGGCCTTTCTCTATGTGGGGCATTGATATGATCGGAAGAATTGAACCGAAAGCTTCAAACGGTCATCGTTTTATCCTGGTAGCAATCGATTACTTCACCAAATGGGTCGAAGCTGCATCTTATGCCAAGGTGACTAAGCAAGTAGTGGTCAAATTCATCAAGAACAATATCATCTGTCGGTATGGTGTTCCTAGTAAGATTATCACGGACAACGGTACCAACCTGAACAATGACATGGTGCAAGCCTTATGTGAGAAATTTAAGATCGAACACCACAATTCTTCTCCTTACAGACCTCAGATGAATGGCGCAGTTGAGGCCGCCAATAAGAACATCAAGAAGATTGTGCAGAAGATGGTAACAACATACAAAGACTGGCATGAGATGTTACCCTATGCTCTACACGGCTACCGTACTACAGTTCGTAGTTCAACCGGGGCAACGCCTTTTTCTCTTGTATACGGCATGGAAGCAGTCCTCCCATTGGAAGTAGAGATTCCGTCTCTCCGTGTGATTATGGAAGCAAAGTTGTCCGAGGCCGAGTGGTGCCAGAGTCGGTACGACCAGTTGAATTTGATTGAGGAAAGACGCCTGGATGCTTTAGCTCACGGTCAGATGTATCAAACAAGGATGAAAAATGCTTTTGACAAGAAAGTCCGTCTTCGGGAATTCAAGGAGGGTGAACTCGTGTTGAAAAGAAGAATGAGTCAGCAACCCGACCCAAGGGGCAAATGGACGCCTAACTATGAGGGACCTTATGTTGTCAAGAAGGCTTTCTCTGGCGGTGCTTTGATTCTCACACACATGGATGGTGTAGAACTTCCGAATCCTGTGAATACTGATATAGTCAAGAAATACTTTGTCTAGTGATGAAAAGAACAGCGTGGTAGGTCGAAAACCCGAAAGGGCGGCCTAGGCAAAAATGCGCTTCCCGGTGGATCGAAAACCCGAAAGGGCGGTCCAGGCAAAATAAGGGACAAGAAACAAAAATGTAAAAGCTCACTGAGATTACATGTAACTCAGGCAAAAATGAGCGTCTCGATGAGCCGAAAACCCGAAAGGGCGGTTCATGCAAAAATGAGACTGAAATAAAAGACAATTGACTATATCTCGCAAGTTACCCTTCCCCTTGGGATCTTTACAATTGATAATTGGCTGTTCTCATCCGAGGTTCCGACGCCTGTGGATTCAAGAGTTTTAGATACCATAGTAGTTACTGTGTTCAATGTAACACCAACCAATAAAATTACCATTTTCCAGGATTTGTAAATCTGTGGGGTCGCGCTTTTGGCCGACTACCACCCTTATACATCGATTTGAGCCTATGCTTTTGTTTGGCACTCTATTTTTCTATTCTATTTTCAAAGCTTTGTACAAAAAGATCTTTTTCTATGTTAATAATGATGTGTCTGGAATAAACATTATGAAAGTTGAAATTTTTAAGTATTTTGAAAACAAGCCTGAACAGCTAGGTACATTCAAATGAACATGCATGAACAAATCTACATTGATATCAGTTCTAATTCAAGTTACTAGCAAGCCTTCCTCCCAGTGACGGTCTGTGGTCAATGGCAAGAATGAAAAAACAGAATGAAAAGCATGAAAAATAAATATGCTCGCTAAGTCGAAAACCCGAAAGGGCGGCTTAGGCAAAAGTGAGCACCCCGATGGATTGACAACCTTCGAAGGCAATTCAAGCAAAAACAGGGGCACGTGAAAAAACTATTCCCCGGTGGGTTGAAAACCCGAAAGGGCGATCCAGGCAAAAATGGGATGATGAAAATAAAAATGAGAAAGAAATGAAAAAAAGAAAAAAACAACAAATATGCAAAAGCGTTGACCACGGACGCGACGTCCAAAGCACTTACGTGACCGTTCCAACAAGCGGCAATACCATTTAGACTGTTTCTCTCTACAATTTTACAGCTTCCTGCCTTCAGCGATGGTCTCGATGTATCTTCAAACGACTGCATCCCCAGAAGAGGAACTTTTGCAAATATATGTCCAAGCGCGAGCCATTACGTGCCCAATATTCCAGTGTTCCGTCTGTCTCTGCAAAATCATGTCTACAAATTGCCAATCATCATGCATTTCAAAGCATTCATACATGCATAATCACGCATCTTATATGCTCATGCATTCGATAAAATCGTCATGCTATCCATATGCATCTACATTCTCAATTCCCATGTCAATTTGAATCCAAATCAATCTTGTCAACTTCAAATTTCCTCTGTTGACAACAAATGTCTACTGTCATGTCAATTTCAAAGATCAACAGTCTTGTCAATATTCCTGTCAAATTCAAGCTCCTGCAGTTATGTCAATCAAATTTAAGTCTTTTTCAAATACAATTCGTTTCTGTTATCGGTCAAGCAGCAAGTTCGCATCCAAGAACAGCTTGTGCCTGTCAATTTGTTTTGGTTATCGGTCAAGTAACAAGTTCGTAGCCAAGAACAGCTTGTACCTACCCTTTTGATATCCGCCGAGCGGCTAGTTCAGATCCAAGAACAGCTCGTGCTTTATATTTTGTTTCCCGTCAGCCAAGTAACTAGTTCGCGTCCAAGAACGGCTTGTGCTTTCTACCTTGTTTTCTTTCAGCCAAGTAACTAGTTCGTGTCCGAGAACAGCTTGTGCTTTCTATATTTGCTTTCAGCCAAGTAACCAGCTTAAATACAAGAGCAGCTTGCGCCCTTTGTTGTCAATATTCCCGGTCAAGTGGCCAGTTCGCATCCAAGAACAGCTTGTACCTGTCAAATTTGCTTTCGAGTCTCCCTAGTGAGTCTTGTTATCTGCTATTCTGTTAATGTCAATCAGTCCCGCAATGGATACGACATACTCCTTTTTGCTATTCTGTCAATGTCTACCAATCCCGCAATGGATACGACATATCTTGTTAAATTCAATTCTCAGTTTGTCTTGCATTCATAACACAAATGTTGCATGGCATACATGACATTTGCAAATGTATTTTTACGCCCAAAATCAGTGCTAATGTCGATATTTAAGTATCTTCGTCGCGTCAAGCCAAAGACTCCGTCTCTTGACTCTCCAAACAAAGAAACTTAAATAGGGGCAGCTGTCATACCCTCATTTTGGACCTAAAAATACTCACTCAAATTCCCCTACTATTTTCCAATGCTTTCAAATTCACCGTGTTTTCTACTGTGCTTCAGTTGCATACATTACTGTTTCAGTCTTCTAAATTTTTGCATAAAATTGTACAAAAGGGTATTTTGGTCATTTCCTACAAAGGAACCCATTTTCAGTCCCTACAGTTTGTCCCTGAGTCTTTCCAATTTGTTTGCATGGATCATTAATCAAATTTTGCACAAAATCATCTTAATTTGCATCTGAGTCAGTCTGAGTCAGTTTGAGTCGTTTTTGCCCCCAGGGGCATTTTAGTCTTTTCACATCAAGAAAATTTTGGGCAGAGAGGTATTTTAAAATACCTCATTTGTGGTAATTTGTTCGTTTTAGTCCATTTTGTCGTTTTTAAATGTTTCACTTTACGTTGCATTTCAAATTACATTTTTAACCAATTTTATTATTTTTACATTTTAGTCCTAATATTTTCAAAAATTGCAATTTAGCCCAAATTTTATACTTTATTACAAAAAACAGTTCAACTTCTTTTTAATTCTCAAAAAAAACAGTCCAATTTTTCTTCTTTTTTATTTTGCAGTTTAGTCCCAAATTTTCCAAAATTGCATTTTAGTCCTTTTTTTTCAGATTCAGTCCAAGAGGCCACGCAAGCAGTTCCAAGTCCACATGGCACAAGCTCATTGGTCCACAGTCCACATGTCAGCCTATATAAGGCTCTAGGTGTCAAAATCAGAATCAGATACACGCGCCACATCACAAACAGATTCCATTTTCTCTCTCTTGGCAGTTAGGATCAAAATCATAACAAACTCAGAAAAGCTCAAGAACAAACACACGAACCCTAAGTTCCAGAACCAAAATTCAAGCAAATTCCATGGAGTTTTGTGGATTCTCAGAGATTCAAAGCTGAATCATCATCATTGAATCCCTTTTTCTGCAATTCAAGCATCGGATTCGTCGCTGGAAGCAACAAATCCCGAATACGATCACAGGATTGGAATTGAGAAGAAGAGGGAAAGAATTCCAAGGATTCCGAACCGGTTCAGAGAAGAAAAGAAGAAGGAAAACGAAGAATTCACGGATTCCGAACCATTCAAGAAGGAGAAGAAGCAATTACCAGTTTATTTCCGGATTTCAAAGAGAATCAACACAAAACAGAATCAATACAAGGATTTCCGAAGAATCAAATCAAAATTCCGGATAAAGCCAGGTAAAATCGCAAAACTCACCCCTTCGTTTCGTTCAAGGCCCACAACGAACTCTGAAACAACGTAGAACAGTGCGAATCCGTGAAATTTTGGTTCGGAACCGTAAACCCTAACTTTTTCTGGAAAAATTTTCAAGATTCCAAGGTTTACAACGTTGATTCATCGTTGTAAACCAACGAATCAACGAATAAAAACATATAGAAAGAAGATTCGAACCAAGAAAAAGAACCAAAACCGTACGGATTCCGTGAAGAAAAATTCCAGATCTACGTTGTTTCAGTCAATGCATGTAGATTCCAGTAACAGATTCATGTTTAGGATGATAAGACGGAACTTTTAAGCCATAGATCATGTGTTTCTGGGTAGGATTGAACAAGGTTAGGGTTAGGGTTTCAGACATGGAAACGGCGGAGAAGAGAGAAAGAAAGAGAAAGAAAGGAAAAAATGAGGAAAACCGGTTCAGGAGCCTTTTATATAAGCTAGTAAACCGGGTCGGTTCAGACCCGACCCACTCACCCATGCGCGTGGCCGTTGGATGCTGATCCTGTTGGATCCGGATCAATCCAACGCCCTAGAGGCGTCCTGGAGATCCGGATCCATCTATGCTTGGGTTTGGGCCTTTTACCCGCAGGCCTTTGTTTCTTTTTTCAGTTTCTTGAGTTTTTCCTGTTGTGTGCACCTCTGTGTTTGCTATTTGGACCTCCTGTGCGTTTTAATGTCTTTACAAAAATTCCAAAAAATTCTTATGTGTTCTTGGTATATTTGTGACTGTTTTGTGATATTTTACATGTGGAAATTGATAAAAATTTGGCAGGCGCTAATTTCTCGTTTGATTGGAATATTTTGTGTCTTCGTATAAGTTTTCTTGCATGTTTGCTTATCCAAATTCTTGTCATATAAATTTTGATGGTTAGCGTTTGATTCCATAAAGATTCACCTCTGATCGCATGATAGCTCATTTAATTTTGTTAAGCTTGATGCCTTTGCGATGTTCCCAATTTTTGTCAACTTGAATTTTGTAACTTTGTGTAGTTTAGTTCTTGTCCCCAAGTTTACATTTTTTTGCAATTTTGTGTTAAGTTTGATCCTTGATACCAATTTTATGATATTTCTCATTTTTTTTCTCTTAAATTTGATTCTTGATACCAATTGTATGATATTTTACAATCTTGTTTAGTTTGATTCTTGATGCCAATTTTATGATGTTTGCAATTTTGTTTAGTTGATTCTTGAAGCCAATTTTGTGGTATTTTGCTATTTTGTTGAGTGTGATTTCATGCCGATTTTGTGATGGTTTACCATTTGGTTTAGGTTTAGTATTGCATTATTATCTTATCTTGCTTCACTAACCACTTTACCCTATGTCTCATGCATGCTAAGCATCTCATCTCATTCTCATTCCCATTTCTTCCTTAACTCCTCCATGCAATGTCCATTAATTCATGTAATACTTTAGGTTTAGTTTACCTTTCTTTAACTTCATGCAAGACTATAGAATGTAAAATAGGACCCGATGTAAAGGACTATGGACTATAATGATGTACACCGACACATGCACCGACACATGCACACACGTTGTATGACTTTCCGCTAGATGTATGTATAGGAAGCGTAAAACGTAGGAAAACTTATAATTCCTTCATCAAAAATCAACACATAACTCAAACTATTTTGCAATAAAATGAGGTCGAAACCTCATCTTTTTTCCTTTCATTTTTTTAAGACAAAATCAAAACTAGTGCTAATTTCCAACTTTAACTATTTTTTTTGTGAATAAATTGGACTAACCTCACTTGTTTTCAATTCTAATGCCTACACGGCCTCTTATCTCTTTCTTCAAAACCATTTTCAAAACCAAAAATTGAACCAACCCACAAAAAAAACATTTTGGAAGAGAACTACATGGAATTTTGATCCCTTAAAAGGGTATGTAGGCAAGAGACTCAAAATCTCTCCAAGTCCAATAAAATAAAGTCCAATCTCCTCCCTCTCATTCTTAAAACCAATCCTTTTTACAAATAGCAATAAAAGCAACGCATATACATAAAGCATAGTAAAACGGTTCCTATAGGATACTATAGTCATTGCGGGTGCCTAACACCTTCCCGTAATGAAATCAGCCCCGAACTTAGAGTTCCTAAGGTTTTTCTCGATTTTACCTTCTCCAAAAAAATAGAGACATCAATGATTGAAAGGTTCAAATCTAATCAATGGTTTGACACCCGAAAATCGCGATGACAGGTTCCTTCCACAAACCGGAAGTAGTCATGTCGCCCTTGCACTTTCAAGGAGAGTTCACTAAAATGTAATATCTGATTACAAATGCTAACTACTAAAACTAGCAAGAGACTTCAAATTACTCAAGCACAACTGCAATAGATTTCCTATGCTCCTGAACACAATCAAGAGACTTTTATGCTCAAGCACAACTGTAGGAGACGTCTATTCAAACAGAATTACAAAGAAAAATGTTTGAGGTTGAGCACTTGATATAAAATCAGTGGTGTTCACAATACAAATCAAATACAGACTCTTAAGACTCTAGAATTTCTAAGATATGAACTTTGATAAGAAATTCTAAGTGAACTTTTGATGCAAAACAATTGCAGCAGAGGTTTGGCGCTTTTAAATTGTTGTTGAGTCTCTTACAATTCTCTAAGTCTTCACTCCTTTTGCCAGCACATCAAAAAAAAGAGTTGTTTGAAGCTTTGATCAATCACTAATGATCTTTTGCCTGATATGGTTATTGTCCTATGAAGGATCAATTTCAAATCCATTCCCAGTATGAAGGAACATTGTTGCAAGCGTAGCTGTTATTCTTGTCATGTAGCAGAGACACAAACTTAGTAGTGGAGGTAGTGGTTGTACACTTCGTACAATTGTACTTTGTCAACACTCTTCAAAGAACAAGCATCCAATGCCTTCAAATTCATTTGAAATAACTGTTGCTTTACTCTTCTGGTCTTCTGCAATGCTAGGCGTGATTAAAACCTTTGAACAGCCTTTGAAGCTTTGATTCTTTCATCTCCTGATGATCTTCAGCTTCTAGTGATTTTGCTTCTGATGAGGTACTTCTGATGAGCTTGCTTTTGATGACGTCATCACTTCAAGAGCACTTGACTTTAGGAGAACTTTTCTTCAGATGCATAAAGCTTCCTTCTTGTTGATTTCATTGCTCTCATTTGTTTTTCCAGTACCTAAGCTTTAAGTACACACAAAATTTTTGTCTATGGTCCTGTACACTTGAACAAATATTAGCATATCCAATTGACAATTTTTAATACCTTGTTATCATCAAAACTCTCAAGAGGTAATTTCTTTTTAAATTACTTGGTTGCTTACAAAAAAAAAATTCTTGTATAGTTTGCCCCGTCATAAAAAAGTTGCTAGATTCACCGCTGCTTGTGAACACCGTCCTAAAGTGATCTGATCGTTCAATTGATCCACGGAAGCATCTGCAACAACTCGTCTATATAAGCTTGACATCACCGCCATACCCATGTATTTTACATGCTTTCTTTATACTTCTCTGTCAAGTTCACATACTAACTTATACGTCGGAGCACTTACTTGTTTTGCAAGTTTCTCCCCACTGTCGAGGAATAGCCTCCGCACTAGTCTACCGGATATGAGCATCTAGATCACGTCATACAAATCCACAAATCACGTAAAAATAGTAAAGCCACAAAAGTCTAAACTATCCTCAATACATTAACATTGTTACGTTGCTTTGTTTCAATCAATACTACAACAACGTGTCCTAGTTGAATAGTATTAGGTGGTGTTTTTGAGACACATTTTATGTTGTCAATTGGGCTGGAGTTAAATGAACCTTGTTCAGTTGTTTGATATTGATGTTTGTATGCATTTGATGTATTGCTTTATGAGGCTTACACTTTATCAATTTCGTTGAAAGGAAAAGAAATTAGTGCATGCCATGTGAGAAATTATAGAGCAAAGGAATGACTAAAAAGTGTGTGCAGTTTCTCCGACAGATGAAAGTATGAAACCACTTGAAAAATTACCCGTTTGTCAGGACCTATAAGCCTCGAGCAACACTTACATTAATAACATTGGTAAATAAATAATCATGCAAAAAGGGACCACAAGAACCCAATCCTTTCAAATGTTTCTATTCTCTATGTTTGATTGGACACCATAGTTTCCCATACATCTCACATGGACATGAATATGAGCAATTAAATGTGGTGTCGTTTTCGAAAGTGAAGTGTTGTAGATGTGGTCCTACTATCTGGGTCATAAATTATGGAGCTTCAATGCAAATTAAGAAAGCTCATACTTAGCTCAAAATTCAATTGCATTGCACGTGTTTAGAAATCTCATTACTAGTTATTTCGTAAACACAACACTCAAATAAATGGAATTATTTTATAAGAATTAACTTCAAATCTGTTACAAGAGCAACCAGTAACAGAAGATTAATAAGAAACGAAAATAAAAGAAAATGAATAGTTATTATTATAACAAAAGTTAACATTTTATATTCATTCATTAAATGATATATATCGTCTATAATAAAGATCATATACATCATTAATTGAATGAATCTAAAATCTAAACTTTTAGTTATAATAATGACCAAAAAGTGTACACGATATTTGTTAACGCAGTTCGACCAATATTATCTACCTATGCAATATAACAATTATAGTTCTGTTTGTATTACTCTCATGATTAGGATTTCAATGTTAGAAGCAAAATATATATATATATATATTAACACTATGATTAAATTTACAAAATTACCCCTAATCTTCTTTAGTGTCCTATATCTATGAGTCATACTTTAACAAAATGCTAACAAGTGATTAAAAAGAATTTAATTTTAGTATTGCACTTCTAATGTTTAGTTTTTTTCTCAATATTTTGTTTGTTTTAACCATTTAATGCTTTGGAAAAGATGTTTTTATATTCTAAAGCTCAAGAAAAAATATGTAAAGTCTAGTTAATGACTGTTTCAGACATGTAAGCTTGTTTTATCTTTAAAAAAAAGAAAAAAAGACATGTAAGCTTGTTTTATTGGGTATGCACAATTAATTTTTTGAGCTCTCACTAGGGGTATAAATAATTTTTTTCAATTAAAATGTTAGAAATATTTTATTTTCTAAAAGTTAAATACACTCACCTCACCTCTGAACATTTTTTCTACCCTTATTTTAACCGAAACAGGCATGTATATATACTTTAGTTTTTACTAGGGCTAAACTAAATCCACTAACAGCTTACAAAATAGGGGCACTCAATCTGATTACTGGTGTGTTAATGCATGCTCACATCAAGATATGGGAGTAACAAATAAATAATCATCAGAAAACTTTATAAAATGCTAAAAAGATAGTGTTCTTTATCTTAACACATCATCTTAACTTTTCAATTTAAAAATTGTTGTGTATTTTGAAACTAACATCTTATAAGAAACCCTAACTTATACACACATTCTCATACATATATCCGTTATACAGACTTGCATTGTCTAGATTCACAATATATAATAAGTATTCTTTCAATATATATATATATATATATATATATATATATATATATATATATATATATATATATATATATATATATATATAAAGTATGAACATTTAATAAATGATATGCTATATTAGTTATTATTTTCGTTTTGAATGTGCACATGAGGTCATCTTCCGAACAAGATTCAATTTTTGCGCAAAACATGGCAGATTCCTCTTACATTATTCCTGACTATCTTACACAGTCCTCCATATTCTATGTTAAATTTTATATTTCTATATCTTAAATTTGAAGTGGTTCAGCTTCGCGGTCCTTTGAGAGATCTTAAAATATTATATTTTATTATAAAGTATCGGAATTAATCATTTTTGTGTGGCTACCATATGATTTTAGATCAGGTAGCATGTCTTCATCAAAAAAATAAAGAGATTCAGGTAACGTATGCAAAATATTGCTCGTATTTTGCTTTGCTATGAAATTCATGGATATTCTCCTTCTAACATATCAATTGTGGTTCGATAATTTACACCTACATATACAATATCGACATGATACTTTATTATGCAACCATTAATCTTTTAATAAAGAAAATTGCAAACTCTCTCATGACACGTGACTATCCAAATCACCGATACACTCAAGAGACAAGAGATGTTGTGAAGAAAACTCGAACCAACTCTTAATTTATACTAACTCCATATCTTTTTTCTTTTCATTACTCGGCGTGGAATTTGGATAAATACCCACTTTAACACAACACATTTAATATTTGATAGAACCTATTTTAGTATGTGTTTGATATCACTGTAAGTATGTTAGGATTATGTCGAGTCATTGTCATAAAAAATATGTGTTTAAAAGAATTTAGTGTCGCTTTATTTTTTTCTAACAATGTTTTCAATTTTCAATTAGCTTTGAATTCTCCTTTTTATTTGTGGTAGAGAGACGATGAAAGTTAGCCACAAAGAAGGCATTTTCGAAAATCAATGATTTAATTTTTAAAAAAGAATTTTAAACATATTTTTAAAACGCATTTTCTAAGTTTCTCATAATTATTATAAAAAATAAAAAATAAAAAAAAAGGTAAACACCATAAGCAAACACAAACTTATATATTTTTCTAAAAGGATCAAATCAGATACTTCATACTAAAAGATGCTTGCAAGTTTTTCCTTATCTATATTAATTAATTCTCTGTTCTTTATACATATGTTTTATCTCCTTTGACTTTTTTTGGTCGAGTGTTACATAAGTCACTACTTTCAGATATTCATTTTGAATTGGAGAACAAAATTTTAAACTTGTGACACTAAAATTAGACTAAGGGTACACACTTGAAATAAATTAATAACAAGCTACTTCATATAGAAAAAATAGGGTACACATCTATATGTGTACAGTTAACAACTTGCCAATGTAGGGAAAGAAGGAGCGTATGTTATAACTATACAACAAATTAATTAAATAGTTAGGTAGACCACGGGGAACCAAAATTGGACACATTTATACCAACATAGCACAAAGATTATGATAGAACATATATCTCTGATAATACTGTCTGAGTATATATAAAAGGTTATGTTTCAAATTTCTGAGTCTTTAAGGCAAAGTATTATTGAGTATGGGAAAGAAAATGAAACATCTGCAGAGTGTCCCATTCACTATTGATGTATAATTACTTAAACAAAATTATTATAATTGTTTTGTTTTAATTGAAAGGGACATAGAACATGGGGCCATTTAATAAAAGAGAGAAAGTTACTGACTTAGCTCAAAATAATTTTATTGTATCTTAAATTATATGTCCGACCAGAAAAGTCATTATTACTATTCATTATTGGATACTAATTAAAAGAAAATATAGGGTCGTGTTAATAAGTGTCTTAAGAGTACTTGTTAAAGAATCTATAAAAAGAATTTTTGTGTTAAAATTACAAGTCAAATACATATAAAAGTCAAAACTATATGATTTTCAAAATAAAAGTTATTACTCTTAAATGTTTAAACAATATCTAAGAGCACTTGTTAGTATTTTCAAAAAAAATATTAAACTACGTTTGTAGTGGCAATTGAAGGGTAGGGTTGAGAGGTGTCTGAAATTTTGAATTATTTTTGACAATGTAACGTAAGTTGTTCTAATTAGTTTATTTAATATATCCAAATTTTATTATGATTAAGATGTTTAATACATTTGTGGATCCACTAACCTATCCGTAAAGCTTCGACTTTGGATGGACTATTCGACTAATCTTTGATTCAATTGTTTTTTGTTTTTTTTGAAACAACCAATATTATTAAGTTAAACCAACACAAGATGCGCATAATTACCTAAAAACTGTGAAAAAACAATATAAAATGGGCGTCCTATATAGACATAACACCTTGAAAACACTAACAACCCCAAATTCGGTTCAATTGTTATAGGAGACTTTTAAACAATTCAGTTCTCACAATGGGAGTGACTCAAAGGATTCAAAGCTACATTCGAGATTAAGCTCTTATTTGGACAAGTTGTTTCCACCCGACATGCAGGGTTAAGTAGTTATGTATTTTTTTTCTACCCTATTGTAATTTTAGTTATTATCCTCGTTAGACGTCTCAAGGTATCTCCATAGATTCCATCACTTAGACTCATATTCTTTTTTTACGAGATAGTTATGTTACGAACTCTCCCAATACCGTGGTTTTTGGATTATCATATTATAGCTATGACGCATTCAACATCATTTAGCACTAACTAATTTGTGTTGAGGTACATGTAGGTCACACAAGGTGGTTGCTCCCCTTCAATTGATTTTTCTCCCTACGTTAGAATCGTAAATTGAACTTGTAACCACCTGCTTAAGTAATCTAAATTCATTACCACTTAAACGAATTCATTATTGATTCTCCCAACACCATATTGCCTAAGGGCCTAAATAAATACATGTTTTATCGTTACTCAAAAAAGGGTATGCATTACTCGGTGTTGAATACAAATTTTAATATATTATTAGTTTTTGTATACCTGGGCCTAGTTAATTAATTTGGCCACTTATAGGTTCATTTCCAGCCCAATTATTCACGAGTTAGCATAATTTAATTAATGCCTAATAGTTCCACCGGTATATAAGATATAAATGCATATTTCTAGGTAGGTGAATATTACTCGCTCTGTTCCTTTTAAAGTGTTTTTTTAGGGTGATTTTTTCGTTCGTAATTAACGGTTTTTTGGTATTTTAAAGGTATGATTTGTTAATTATACTCTTTGTCAATTACTCTTATCTTTTTCAATAAAACTAATTACGATATCTATTTGGAAAAATAAAGTTTTTTTTTTAACAAAGTTTGTTTCTTGCTATCTTCAAATTTAAACAAAATTGTTACAAACAATGGTTTCAAGAAGAGTTAAAATTATATAAATAAGATGAGTAACAATTGTTAAAAATTTCAGTGCAAAGTAAAAGAACAAATTTGAGAGAAGAAAAATAGAAGACTGCATGAATGTTCAAAAGGAGTTGGAAGAAAGTTAATTTTTTTTTAGCTTTTGATTAATGTGAACATGGAATAATTTTTATATTGACTTAAAATAATTAAAAAGATGTGTACAGTATTTAAAAATTTGACAATTGTTTGTTACGAGAGAGCGCGCAAAAAAAATAGGATTTTTTTGGAAAAAAAGATAATAACTGACAATTGTTTGTTACGAGATAAATATAGCATATTAAATTTATTGGAAAGATAAAGTGTGTGCAAAATAATAGGAATTTATTGGTGGATAAAATGAGGGTATAATAGGAAGAAAACGTGTAAAAATACACGTCGCTATTTTATTGTTAATTTTCTAAAAAAACATTTAAAAAGTAACGGAGGAGGGAGCCGTACGTATGATATGTAAGAATGTAACATGGCTAAAGCATAGGCACGCACACTATACCTTAATAAATTTTACTATTAGTACGTGTCACTGATTTTATTTTTTCTTCTAGGATAAAGGATGGAAAAGAAAAGTGAAATGCAGGAGAGGGATAACGAATGAGCTTTCCCTAGAAATATTGTTTGAACCCAGAAATAGATGTTTGAATTATATGATTGAAATATGACATAGATGATAAATATATATATCTAGGTCATTAGAAACAAACGATTCGTGTCCCATGTGGTGTAATTTTCTTCTGCCAAAGTTATGCTAAAAAATTATTCTCTCGTTGAACAAGAATTGTTGTTAGTTGTTACTACTCCAAACTTTCAATGACCCCATTATGAATGACACGTCAATCGTAATTCTATTAGTTACAAAAATAAAGAAATTATTCTATGTATGTACGTAGGGTTCATTTTTTCAATCTAATTTTAGAGAGCAAGAGTAATGCTACTATTGTATTTTGAATTCAGAAGAAAGATCAAGATGGGAGTTCCATTAAATTGTTTCATGGTAGTGGGTCAAAAATTAAATATATGTTACAGTATTTAAAATTCAGAAGTAATTTGAGAGAGTTCAATTTAATTGTTGCATCAAAATAAATGTTATAGCATTGAGCTTCATTAATAGTGGACACATCTTATTTATTTGTTTTAATTGTTATGCTCTATTATTTGTGTTAGTAGGATATATATTTTTGTTTTTTTTATTTAAGGATGTAGGATATATATGTTAGTTAATGTTATCTTGCTTTTTCTATTTGGTTTTGGTCTTGGGTTTTTGCATTGTGACTTGTAATTTATTTTGTATTATTGACCCATCTTATGACTTGCGTAGTTTTTGATAATTTCTCTTTTATTAAAAAAAGGAAAGATTAGGATTAAAAGAAACCAAGAGTTATTAGTGGAAAGCATTTTGTCAATTACATGATTTGATCATAATATGTTTCGATTGAAATTTGAGTATGTTGTTTTTATAATCACGTTTGTTAGTTAGTTTTTTTAAGCATTTGATAAAGATTATGTTTAGTTTTAGGCTCCAAGAAGGAACTTCAAATCATTTGAATGTTTTTCAAGGAATTATGAATCAACGGCTTATGGGTATAAAGTTTTAGGCTAAATTGCATTTTTAGTCATTTAACTATTTAGGTAGTATCACTTTGGTCCTTTAATTAAAATTTGATTTATTTTGGTCTCTTAACTTCTCTCTGTTACAGATTATGGTCCTTTCGGTTAGTTTTAATTCAAAAACGTTAGGTTTTCTTCATCTTCTTCTCCTCTTTTTCATCTGCATATCATCTCCATCAACCTTCAACAACAAGAATTCCAGAAAAATTCTAGAAGAAAATGAAGAAAACCCAACGTTTTTGAATTAAAACTAACAGAAATGACCAAAATGTGTAACAGAGAGAAGTTAAGGGACCAAAATAAATCAAATTTTAATTAAGGGACCAAAGCGATATTCCTTAAGGGACCAAAAATATAATTTACTCAAAGTTTTATGATGAAATTTAGTGGTCATTATCGGGCTATGCTTGTGACACATCTTCACAATTGGAGGTATTGGTTACTAAATTTAGACTATAGAGACCAAAGCATAATCAATTCTAAGAATAGGTACAGCGTTGTTGTTACAACTGTAGCAAAAAGGGCATAAATAGAAATATCGTTGGTCTTTGAAAAAAGAGAATGAGGACAAATGTAAAGGTTAAAATAAAGAAGATTAAGATAAAGACAACGCTAATCTCATAGATGATGATTTGTTTCTTGTTGAAGTGCATGATGTTGTTACTGTTGTTGACGGCGTATCCAATTGAATGATCGATAATGGTACTTTAGTACATGTCACTTTTAAGAGATATGTTTCTTGCTCATATACTTCAAGTGAATTTGATGATGTAGAAAGCAAGCCATAAATTTAGAGGTTCAAAGTTGGAACCCTACCTTGAACCGAAACACCATCCACTTATCTAAAAGAATTGCATAAAATATTAAAATAAGTTGGTTGAAATGACTCGTGAAATAGAGATTTGAATTTAACATAGTTATTACATAGACGCAGTAACCATTGTTGACCGTCCGGTCAAAAATGAAGGGTCGAGATAACATACTATGTTAAACTATCAAATTAATATTGGATAAATCTGAACCACTGGAATCCCAAATCTACGGTCGAGATTAACCACCACGTGGAACTGCGTGAAATCACTACAGTAGTAGCCAAACCTGATCCATGAAATAGTACCCTAACTGATTTTGCTATGAAGAAATTCAAACCAAAAAAGCATATGGAGATCAAGACCAAAAACAACTACTATATTTGCAGGGACTAATTGCATATTTCCACCAACATACTTTTATATTTTATCTATTATTTCTTTGAAAAAAATTAACAACTTGCCCAACAACTGATTTTGGATACAACCTAATCAAACTATATATATATATATATATATATATATATATATATATATATATATATATATATATATAGGGGATGTATCAAATAAGAAGTGATTTTTATATATATATATATATATATATATATATATATATATATATATATATATAAATCATTCATAAACAATAACTAGAATAAATAGCCATAAGGCATCAAATACAGAAGGTTAATCAGAACAAACTACTTTTCTCAAATTTTAACTCTTAATTTGAATTATATCAGTCATTGTCTTCTATCGAACTGTCACGTGCTCGTCACAGCGTTTTTCTTAGCGTAAGATCTCCTATACATGGAATCAACTTTGGTGAGATAGAATGTGCCTGGAAGTAAGTAGTTACAGTCTTGGCCAGTCACAAAGTCCTTTCCACCATAATGGTGCTCCATGATTTTTGTGTTTTTGACAAATATTTCAGGCGTGAACTGCAATCAAAAGTAGGTTTTGTTAAAGATGATGCTTGGTATTAATATAAGAAATGATATTTGGACACGAATAGTACAAGTGAATGTGTGAGGAGAAAGAAGATACGGTGGGAGAAAACATGCAACACAGAAATGACAGAAAACAAAAGTGACTACATCATATACGAAAGATTCATGTCAAAAATGAAAAATAACGAAAACAACGTGATTGCTACACGAAATGATAAAAGTGGTTGGCTACAGCAGTTTTGTATCGACGAAGTTCAGTTTTGTTCCAAATCGAGATACGGCTCACATATTTGTAACTGATAACCACGAATGCAACTGTAGCATAGCCTCTATCTAATTTTTCATGTGCATGTAACTACTTGTCAACTTAAGGAAGAAGATTTTTCAATCGCTCCGGTGACACAAGAATGCATGTCAGCCGTTGGTTTGAAAATAGGGGCTTGAGATCATCAGTGTGACACATACTGTAGACATGTTTATTTTAAACAAAACTCAAAATCTTAATTTGATTTAAACAACACAGACGACGCCTATGCTTTGTCCTTTCATAAGCCAAAATACTTTTTTTTGAGAGGGACAAAGCCAAAATACTTAAGTGGTCAAAGACGCATACCTCAACTCTCTGCTTCAACTTGCCAGAAACATTCAGTACCGTCACAATATTCAACAAGTTAAAGGGATGTTGACCTTCTTGTAGGCGGAAGGAGAACATCGTAGAGGTTAAACCACTTCCATATGAGAACATGACTACCCTTTTACCTACCTGCACATTTAAAGATGTGTTCAATGTCGAACTCTAAGATGTGGTCACGATCATAAGGTAAAATAAACAGAGATAGAAGTGTGACAAACCATACCAGTGAGTCGTGCTTATTGTGAAGGAGAGATGCAAATGCTGCATACAGAGATGCAGTGTACATGTTGCCAACTTGCTTTGGGATTAATGTGCTCGGTTGTACCTTCGTGTCATATATTTTTTTTGCAGCTTGCTGGTTTGCCTACAGAATCACAACGACCGCTAGCATCTAAGTTCGTGTTTGAATCAAAAGACTTCAATTTGAGTTTAGTATGTTTGGTTGTACTGGATTGATTTTAACTTGGAGCTAGTGTTCGTAACTTTTTTCTCCAAACATGATTTCTACATTCAATATTTGTTTTTTGAACATTACAATCAAATTTATTGTTCAACTCATTTCATGTGAATGTATCGAAATATAAACCATTTTACCTTAAAATCAATTTTAATTAAAATCAATTTTCGTCACCGTTGAACTAAACACGCATTTAAGTTAGATTTGTACTCAAACTCCACAAGATTAGCTACCTTTTCAAGATCACGACTTTGATAGCTCTCATCACCGGTTAAGGATTCATAAGGTGCTAGAGCTTGCCTGGAAACCTCATCGACAGAACTGGTGCAGTATAACATGCAGAGAACAAAATCAATTATAATTAGGATTTGAAGTAATTAACTTAAAACAGAAATGTATTTTATGGTTCATGTACTCCTGGTTTTCTTGGAGCAGTTAGTGCTTACTCGAAAATTATCTAACGGAATATGATATAATATAATATTGCATTTTCATAAAGCAAAGAGTTAGCTTTGTAAACCATGCACAAATTTCATGTTTCAATAACCTTTACTCTTTTTCCAGTAAGTACTAACAAATCTTGCAGAAAAGTTAAACTACTATATTCAAACGAAATTTAAAAGGTAAACACATAATCGTCTAAGCCCGGTTTGGATAAACAACTTAATTATGCTCTTATAGGCTAGCATAAGCGCTTATCGTATAAGTTCTTATCTATAAGCTATTTGTATAACGAAGAATAAAATAAAGTCAAATTGTTTTCGTATAAGCTATAAGCTATTTTCATAAGTTATCCTGGAAACAACTTATGAATGTGTCATAAGTTGTTTCCATAAGCTCTCTTAAGCAGCCTCACAAGTTCTTATACCAGTAGATATACTTAAATAAGTAGATCCAATCACATCAAAAGGGAAATATAATTATATAGCTTGGCACCATGAATTAACAGTGCATTGAAGCAAAAGTTCCACAAACCTTGGATTTCTGAGGAAGTCATTGAAGTATAACCGACCAAAACTTTTTTGCACAAGCTGCAATAAATAAATAAAAGCACTCATGAAAGTTAAAACAGGTTGGTGGAGTCAAAAGGATAGGGTTCAAACACTAGTAAAGAAGAAAATACTAACATAACAACTAATATACTAGCATTTGCTTATTAACCAAAAGCAGATTTTAGGCAGCATTAAGACATAACAACGTCTTTTTAAAAAAAAAAAAAACCGAAATCCAAGTATGGAGAAATGATTTCAGCATGACTAAAAAAATTAATCATATGATTACCTTGTTATATGGAGAATGAAAAACAAAATAATCAGAATCCTCCATTGAAAAATGCTTCCCCTCCGATTTTTCAAATCTGTACATGCAAGAATAGAATAAGAAAACAATAAAAATTCAGAGTTTTTTGGCTGTGTTTATCCTCCTTACTTTTCACAATACACCCGATAGCAAGAATCAAGTGCCATGAGATAACAGGTCTGTGAGAGTTTTCCATCAACAACCTACACGAGAAAAAGGTTAATAAAAGTCAGAAAATTTAATCTTTGTTTGTAGACTGGTTGGTAGAAAGAATCAACAAGCATTTGAGCATAACAGTAATAATCTTTGATTGTAGCACAGAAGCCTCAGATTGAAAGTGTGTCTTAGTGTCAAACTACTGTTGGTGTTTGACACTCGTACGACACGTGTCGAAACTTCACTCCAGTATCAGAATATAGAAGAATACTCTTTTCGGCTCCAACACATTGAGGACATGACTCTAATAAGGTCTTGTTAGGAAAAATTGCGTAATTAAGTGCTTATAACATACGCACATATTGTATAAGTGGTTATCTATAAGCTATTTCAATAAAAAAATATAAAAATAAAGTCGAACTGCTTTCGTATAAGATACAAGATGTTTTCATAAACCATTCTAGATAGCTAGATAATATAAATAAGCTGAAAACAGCTTATGAATGTTAGAGTAAGTAGATTAAGCTAAGTAAGCTTAAGTAGCTAATACAGTTTAGTATTCAAAGCTAATGACTAAGCTCTCTATATTGTACAGCTGTCATTAGAACATAGTATAAATATTGTATTCCCTCTTCATTTCATATAAAAATATACAATAACAGAATTCTGTTCCAATCTTTCTCTCTCTTTTCTCTCTCTCTCTTCTCAAGCTTTTCTAACTGTTTCAATGGAGTTTAACTTCAAACAATGAACATGTCATAAGTTGTTTTCATGAGCTCTAACAAATAGTCTTAGAATTGCTTACGTCAGCAGATAAACTCAAATAAACTAATCCAAGTAGACCCTAAGTGAAGTTGGTTTTAATGTAATCATAACAAAAATGTTTTATTCATAAAACTAAGACCACTTCATATAAGGCATTTATAATGCAAGTAAAACTAATACAGAGAAGGTGGAAAAGCATTACCGGATATTCACTTGCAAAATCTGGTTTGTAAAAGTCGTAGGCATGAGACATGTGACTTCCCCTGAATTTGCTTTCAAAAGCAATAGGAGCATCTGGCCCTACAAGCATTGCAATTGCAGCTGCTCCTCCAGTAGGACGAGCCGGTCCTTCGGCATATACCTGAAAAAAGAATGTCATAGTTGTTAAACATTGTAAATACATCATTTGAAGAGATAGTAACCAAAAAAATAAAAAATAATTTTGAAAGTAAAACAAACGGTGACACATGAGACATTCAAAATTGAGCATGAAATTTAGTTATAAATTTGCATGTTATATAGTTAGTATAGATTTTGCAGTTTGTAATTTGATGTTTCACGAATTTCTGTCATACATAAATCAAAAGAAAATTACTTCATTCTAGAAAACCAGAAGTTCAATATGGATATAAAAAACTTTCATGTACTCAACTAATAAATCTTCCTAAATGGATAATATGAGGGTAAATCTCAAAAACAGTAGCAAAAAAAGGAGGCTGAGAAAGATTTTTGTATGCAAGGAGTTCATACCGCACTATCTGTACAGACAACAAGTCCATAACGTCCGTCCCATGAACTACTCTCGACCCAATTCACACAATTAAACAAAGCTGCTGTTCCACCATAGCAAGCGTTTGTTGAATCAACGCCTTCAATGTCAGTATTACCGCTGTCCTGGTTATTACAACGTACATGATATAAGATGAGATGTACCATAAGAACATGAAAAATTTGTTTACTTTAGTTCCTACCAAATTAATCTCATCTGTGAGTTTAGGAAACATTAAATCGGATGGATCTATATAAAACCGATGATAGACATCATCTTTTTTATTCCTTCTGGCTCAAATATGCAAGAATACAAAAGATAGGATTAAATCCAGTCACTCAGTCTTATACCAAAAGAAGGGTCAAGATACAGGTTGCAACTCCAAACACGACTTAATTTATGTTGTCAGTTATAGAAATATGGTATTGAGTGATGACCCAAGTTGTGAAAAATTGCGATCAAATGCGGAAAATCAATATATAATTGTGATTCCAGAGACAAGAGATCTCACAAACAGAGACCGATCCAGGAATTTCATCTCGCTGGGGCAAGTTTATAATGATTAGTGTTTATATAAAAATATAATCCAAGCATTCCAAGCAGAAAGCTCAGTTGATGAGCTGAGCGACGTTAAAAGAGTTCTAACTAGAAAGGTTCAGAGTTCAAACCCTATAAACTAACTACTAAAGTATCTTTAAGCAAAATGTCGGCGATTAAAAAAACTAAGAATGACATACCTCAAAAATTTGCATCAGGAAGGTCTTAATAGATTTGCTCTTGTCAATCATAGTTTCACTTCCTACCTCCAATCGACCAATTTTCTTTGGATCAATATTATATTTTTGAAGAAGTGAACTAACAACAGTCATGCTGAAAATTTCAAAAACAAAATTGAAAAGTTATCAGAATAACTGAAGCAAAACCATTGCAGATTCATCAAACAAGTCAGAACAGAGCTAGCTTCAGTGATCAGCTACACAAGCATGAAAATAGTACCATAGTTTTTCTTTTTTCCTATTTTTTGGCAAAACTATTAATGTTCCAATCAAATCATTGATTAAAAAGAATGAAAAGCATCTTTGTAACATCTACACCTCTGATCAGAGGTGTGTCTGGTGTCCGACACGGGTCGGTGTCCGACACGGGTCGGTGTCCGACACCAACACATGTTATCACGTTTAAATAATTCATTTTCTCAAATCATTACCAGTGTCAACGTGTCAGTGTCGAGTCTGGAGTTAGTGTTTGTGTCAGTGCTTCGTAGAAAACCATTCGTAATTATAAAATGATTATGCAAATTGAAAATAGTTACCTCATTGAGATAACATCTTCAACCTCAGTACAGAATGCCATACAATCCTGTCCAAGTCCAATGGTATATTTCCCTTTGCTCACACCATCATGAGCTTCCAAAGCTTCCTACAAAAATCACAAAAACCCATAAATGAAAAAACAAAAACACAATTATTAGGGTTAAAAACAATTATAGATTATGAATTAGTTTGTTACTGATTAACTAGCCTATATAAAGGCTGAATGTAATCACCTATCAAGAACGCACACAGACAGTGACGCACGGACACATCAACACCGATAAAATTTTGAGAAAATGATATATTAATGTTGGCATCTGTCGGTGTCAAACACTACATGTGTGGAACACCAGGACATGCATTCAATCAGAAGTGTCGGTGCATCAGACCAGTCACTGATCAGTAACAAACTAACTCGTAATCTATAATTTACTATATTTCTAAACAATAAAAAATAAACACAAAAATCACAACTTTAAAATAAAGCAAACATAAAAATCACAACTTCAATCACATCACACTATAAGCAACAAAATTATTTTTTAACTCCTCAAATGAAAAATAAAAAACACAATGAACATGAAAATTACAACTTTAAACTGACAGACTTCAAAATTAATAAAAATCACAATTTCAACCACCCGTTTGGACAAAAAAAACAAAAACATGTTTTTTAATTCCACAAATGAAAAAACAAAAACACAATAAAAATCACAATCACAACTTTAAATTAAAAAATAAACATAAAAAATGACAAGTTCAGCAACCATCAAAGAAACAAGTTATCTAAGAAGTGAAGAAGAAAATGCATCATGATGGATATATACCTGTTGAACACAAGTGGGAGGGAAATAGATGTCTATAGCAAGGATTCCAACATTGTTGGGATGTGAAGAAGCCATGTTTGAGTTGTATTTGATTTGATTTGATGTGTGTTTTATTTACTTCTTAAATGTATGTTATTTTTTCACTTCACCAATGAATCTAGAATAGCATCTTTGTTTCTTATTGTTGTGTGTCTGACTGTGGTATGGTGTATTTGGAAGCAGTAATTTATCCCTTTTTTTAGGGAGATTTTAAAGGGTGTATTTGAATTGAAATTAATGGAAAGTTTATTTTAGCAAGTTGGTTCAAGAGGCTCACCAAAATTATATCAGACCTCAAAATTCAAAAAAACATTTATAGAAAAAGCAATGTTATATCTCTAAAAATCATCCGTTAAATATATCTTTATTTTGAGTACGAAAGTTGAATCAAGTCTTTTTTCTTTTAATCTAGTATGTTGACAAGAAATGAAATTTAAAAAAAAATTAGAGTATATAATTATTTTAATCAATCACAATTTTTTTCGTGGATCAATTTAATCTTTGAATAAAAAATTATATTATATTAGTGTTTAACATTTGTATATAAGGAACAAATTAGTCCTCCAATTCATTAGCACATATATAAAATGATTCCTCATATATGATGTCACAACTAAAACATTAGCACATGACATACCTAACCTTTTTTTTTTTTTGAGAGAATGACATACCTAACCTTATAAAGAAATAAGTGTAACATAGTACAAATTAAGTTTGGCATTGAATTCAAATGTTCTTATTCAATTATGATTACCAAGAACATATAAGTTCAACTATAATAAGTACTTAGATTTACATCATCTTAATTTCCTAGCTCAAACTAGTTGTCATAGCCCATAACCATGACCAAACTAGATTAATGGTTATGAGAGTGTGAGTAAATTCGGTAGTGTGTATGATTTTTGCTTGGTTATCATCACCTTTAAGACTTAAATAACTTTGGTGCAAGTTAGCTATTTAATCATTTTCAGTCATAGATAAGATGATGCATGCATGACAAGACAACCAAAACAATGAGATGCTTCTAATGAAAATATTTTATAGGCCATGAAACTACTCCATAAGTCATAACTAGGGAGGTGTGAGTAACATAAAAAAGGCAGGATGTGGGGGACCTGAGCTGGCGAATCTGGACCGTAGGACTATATATATGACTTGTACCACCTAAATTCTAATTCGCTTAAGTAATTTACGGAGCTATAGCTGCCCTATAGTCATAGAGTTAGATAGTATATGTCGAACCGCGTAAACAAACGATCGTGTTCTATTGTTTGTGATTTGCACTTTCTTTAATCTTGTGCTACGAGTTGATGTTCTAACACTAACACTTCTTTCGGTGGTTAGAAGAGGGAGGTGTTTAGACCTAACGCTTCTTTCAGCAGTTAGCTGATATTTTTCTCCTTAAAATCAATTTTTCCATTCAATTTTCTTGCTACAATTTTCCCTTCAATGCCCTTCAATGTTCACTATAAAGTTATTATGAACCTTCAATGAAAACTAGTAGGCTCAACTTCACTACTGAGATAAAGCATATGCTTGATGTTTAGAGGATAATGTTGAATAACTGAGGAAGTTATTGATGGGATAGCTACAAGTTACAGAGTTACAAACATAATCTTGAAGATGAACTGGTGCTATTGGACTTTCTAGCTGATATTGTTGAAATGTAGCATTATCACAAACTTTGTTGGATAAATAGAAAAATGCACATACACATGAATTTACAGATTCACTAGCTAGTACGAGTGAATGAACAACTATATGTGACTCATTTTGAAGCCAAATTCCAATGATAAAAAGTAACAGTCTGTACAGAGTTCTTGCTAAAGATTAATGCTTTGGCAATTCCCCAAAAGACAATTAACAAAATTGAGAACATTGTAAGAATAATCAACTAGACCACTTCTCTTATGTTGCAACATAGGTTAATGCCCATCTTCATGCTTTGTTTTATACTGTACTGAACTTCCTCCTGAATCGACTTTCATCACAATACGATGCAAATCAAACAATGCCACCATCTTACATCGCCTCCAACTTCTGGGTTTCAGGAGCTTCCTTGACGAAGTTGAGGCGAGTCTGTTTTGGTTTCTTGCTGGGCACTACAGAGAGTTAAAGGAAAAACAAGATTAACTGTCTAGATCTTTGGCTGAGACGTGGTATAAGAAAAGTGCAAGAACTGTCTCAATACCTTCTTTCTTATCTTGTTTATTGGATGTAAGGACTGAAGATTTCCATTTCTCATAATCTTGCGTTTCCATCTGTTTCCTTTTTTTATAACTTGAAACCTGGATATACAAACAAATGACAACTTTATTATTCATATGAATTGGAAAAGCCACTATACATAAAATGTTAACATAAAACTGTAAGAATACAATGCAATAGAACAACATAATGGTGAAAGTAAAAAATGAATCAAAAGGTAGAATATCGTGGTTGTGTTTAAACTGACTCCCCATCATCACTATTTAAACTAAATACAACAAGATGAATTCAACTGCATTTTCTGGTGCACATTTAAATCCCCTTATCCAAATTATGCAATAGGTTTTTTCCTGAATTGAAATTATCATAATTAAGCGTTATTGGTTCACTATGACCCTGCCAAATAGAGGCCACTACAAAGAACAAAACAATGCAACAGCTCATAAACACCTAGTATAACCTTCAAAGAGAAGCAATTGTCACTGAAATGTTGAGACTGGGATTATTATGAATACCCTATACTTGGTCCAATTATTGAAAATCAATTTAATTACCTTACAAAATTGTTCAACAGAAAAATGTGATGAGTGTTAATAAATAAACCAACCATAAAAAAATGTATCAAGGAGAGTACTGTGAACATCTCATTCACATAAAACTGTAAGAAACATTAACTTCTAGCTTCCTATCATAACACATGCAGCAACTTAAATGCAAGCATTTTATGCATTTACTATTGCTGCTATCAAACTTGCTTTGATACTGTTAATATAGTTTTGCTTTGTAAAATTTAGATCTGACATTCCATTTAAACTAAAACCATCAATTAGTAAGGATGTGCCACATTAGTGCACGCAACATCATTAGCTCATCAATCTAATAGACACTGGTGTTTCATAAGGCAGAGTTGTAAAAGGTAATAATGCATTATGCATCCACCAACTTTGGCATTGATGACAAGAATGCATTAGCAAAAAATAAAATAAATGGATCATCTTGGGTATAAGTCCGGTCATCAAACAATTTCTAAAAGCATAAAAGCATTCACAACTTTGACAAAGTTCCATATGTAAAGTCGATGTTTTACTCATCAAATTCTGGTTTAATTTACTGCAAACCTTGTGTTTCAGATTCTAACATTGCCTATAATCACTAAACATTAAACTTCATTTGTAGTTTCCTTAATCAAGCCAATGCATCATGTATGGATCCAATAGATAATACAAAAAAATGTGGGATTATAAAAAACAACACCGGTGAAAAGAACCAATTCCTTGTTTTTTACAAATAATTTAACAATGTTACACCAAAACAAATTATAAATAGTCATGTAAGCTTCAAAGTGAGAGTAGCCATTGATACCTCTTCCCCATCATCAGACAAATAGCCGCCATCCTCAGCTTTTCTTTTGCTTGGTAGGACATCAAGCAGATCTGCCCAAAGAAGCAGAGAATCAGAAAAGAACACGCTTAATGCAAAAACATGAATCGAAAAGCATATACTGAATAGAACATACTATGTTAAGCAATACATACAACTGAAAAAGGGATACATACCTCTATTGGTCTTCACTTCTTTAGGGTCTTTCTTTTCTTTAGCAACCCCATAAACATCATGGCACAAGTCTTTCATAGTAGTAGAAACCTACAACAGCCATTCACAATTCAATTAAATTCATCAACACCACTCACAAACCTAATAAACCCATCACACATTAGAGATTCATTGTAAATTTTGCATATAAAATACTTACACTAGAAAATTCAGATTCAGATGTACCACACAGTTCAATCAGCTTAATCTTATCAACTTTCAACTGCAAAACACAAATCAAAAACCATGTCATTACAATATATAACCACATACTGTGTGTTCGCATTGAGATTATTACAAATGTACCTTATGTTTCTTTGCACATAAATAAAAAGCAACAGCCATGAAAACCGGACGAGTAAAATCAGCAGTTAGCTGATGCACTTTCTTTAATCTTCTGTTACGAGTTGATGTTCTAACACTAACACTTCTTTCGGTGGTTAGAAGAGGGAGGTGTTTAGACCTACGCTTCTTTCAGCAGTTAGCTGATATTTTTCTCCTTAAAATCAATTTTTCCATTCAATTTTCTTGCTACAATTTTCCCTTCAATGCCCTTCAATGTTCACTATAAAGTTATTATGAACCTGCCCGAATTCATGTGCTAGAACTAGGAAATCCAGATCCAAAGGAAGAAAATAAACACGGGAGAACACATCGTTTGGTCATGGAGTTCGCTCTATTGGTCCTACGTCTACGGGAGCAGAATGGCTGCTGTATGTTTCATGTTATGCAACAAATTAGTGTCACAAAGTACATTGTTTAAAAACCATAGTGAGGTTTACTAGTTTACCCCTCAATCGAGGGTTTTGCCCCGACCCTATATTGTAAGTTGTAACCTAATAAACAATTAATGGGACAAGCCCAATGGATAGCCGATCTGCTTCGCTCGTTATGCCTTTATCTCATCTGTCCACACATCAGTGAATATCTGCCATCTTCAACAAGAAAAAAAATAGGAAAGACGAATGAATGTAAGTGAGTGCATAACATAATTTGAATATTGAACATAGTTTCTGAACTCGTTAAAGAAATGAATGAATGAATGATTGAATAGGGTCATTGGAAAATCAAATTTCCATATACATGAAATTTCGGCCAAATTCACACACAATACAGAAGAATGAAAAAAAACATAATCGAACTTAAAGAAATGTTGTGAACCGCTGATCCCAGAAAACAACGTCTTGTTCATATTCCACTCGCTACAGAGCTATAGCGCCACAACAGCTGCTATATGACTACAGTTTGTAGCAAATAGTAAATCGCGGAGCAATAGCAATATGATCATTCCTCTATGCTATAATGCTAAAGCGCCGCTATTTGAAAACACCAATTTAAACTTCAACAGTTTTCTGATTGAGAGCAGTATATCTCCACCTCTCCTTCTCCACAAAATCAGCATCAAGAAACCTAGCAACGAAACACCAAAGCTTATAGATATCTTCAAAATTAGCCAAAAAACCTAATGCAGCAGTAACAACAGTTATTCCAACTTTTTCTTTATCTTGCTTTTTGCTATCCTTTAGAACTCTTCCCTTTTCATCTGCATACTTATCTGCAAACGATATATGATGCAAGAATCCGTAACTAATAGAAATATTACTTCTATCAGCAAGTTTTTGCACAAGAACAGGTTCAACTTTTTCGCCTTTCCAATCAAATATATTGAATGCAATTGCAGGTCCTCTATCAAATTTAACTTTTGGACCATAAATCTTCACCAGAGAAACCCCTTCTGTGTTAGGATGCTTAAGCTTCAACATCGAGTTCACCAACCAGTTAATCAAGTACCTCGCGCGATCATTGATCAGTAACAATCCTAATGAATCCACTTGATCTAAGCACCTACATTCAATATCAAAGTGTTCATTTTTATCGCTTTCTTTAACACCCTTTTCATGGATTTGAACTTGCTTTTCCACCTCCTCAATTTCACAAATTTCAGATGGTTTTGCCACACTTGGCGCCTCTGCGATCTTCATCTCAGAAGATTCTCCTTCAACGAATTTTGCAGGTTGCGATGTTTGTATCATGTTAGAAAAAGATGTCAAATAAAATGGTTCTTCTTCATCTAAATGTAAGGTAAGTATCGAATCTTGCAGCTTTTTTTCTTGCACAAGGTTCACTATTCCTACAGAAGAATTTGTTTCCAAAATCGACGTAGCACTTTTCTTGATAAAAAGGCAACCAAATCCAGAAGGGTTTTCTCCAAAAACTTTATAACAAGAACATATAAGAAAATCTGGTTGAAAAAGTGAAAGACCAAAACAATCCATGTCTTTTGGTCCTAATGCACATGCATCAACCAAAACATTCCAACCATTCTCTTGTGCTATACTAATCCATATATAAGGATATCTTGCTCCTGTTACTCTTGAATGAAGAGGCAAAACAAAAAGACCCTTATTTTTCTTCTTCTGTCTCTTACTTACGATCATTTTCCTCAATTTTGTTGATTGAATTCTCATCCTTGGCCATGAAAACTCCGCTGACATAGTTTTTGCTCCTCGTTTTTCCGAAGAACTAACCATCGCTTCCACGGCTTCGCTTTCATGATCATAAACTGTTAAAAGCTTTCTACTTTTTTGAAAATTGTAACAACCTGCTACAAGTTTGAAAGCTGATGTTCTATTAGCAGTAAAAACCATGAAGTAATCGTTTTCCGATATGTTAAGGTAATTCATGATTCTTTTTCTCATTGCTGACTCGAATTCCGAATCTTTTCCACCATGAAGTAGCAAAGTCTTCAAATTTCCTGTTTTGCACGATATACTAAAAAACGGCATATCAGAAAATTGTGGTAGGGATTCTTGTGTTTTTTGATGAGTTGTTTTTGATGTATCATGATATGGTTGCATTTGAGAATAAGAAAAAAGACCAATACCAATATAATCAAGACAAGTATGATTTGAAAATGAAAGATGAGAATATTCTTTATCTCTAACATGATCAACTTTTTCTGTCTCAGAATATTGAGGATACACTTTGTTGAATTCATTGAATGATTCTTGAAATGATGGAAGAGATTCATGGTTTGTGAAATGAGTGTTTGGAAAGATTGAGGATGTCGACGATGATGCAAAAGTGCGACGACATTCCGATGAACTGTTTCTGTGTTTTGGTTTTGTGTTTTGTGAATTTGGTGAGTTGAAAATTGAGACATTGCAACAACATTGATGAGGGCATGTTTGTGAGGTTTCATTTTGGCTAAGGTTGTCCATGTTTGTTTGTTTTTTTTTTGGTTTTTCTGTTATCTAAAGTTAAAGATAAGTCTTTTTTATATGTATTTGTTTAATGTTATTATTATTATTATTTTCTTTCCATCCAGCTAATGATTTTGTTGTTGCATTCTGCCAAACGGCATGTACAAGAAAATAAATACAAATATACAGAAAGCAATTGAATGTGTCTTTTAGAGAAATTTTCAATCTTCACTCTATATTCTCTTAGGGGTCCAAAATACATAAAACTATTCCCTTTGTTCTTTTTCCATTTTTTATCTTCTTTAAGTTTAGATGAGTTGGCGGATGAGATGGGTAGCACACGTGATTGAGGTAAATGATTAAAGGAGGTAACGAGTAAGGGTTCATGATTCGTATCATGAAAAATGAGAAAATACTAACGTAAAAACTAATCTACCAACGCTATTAGAAAAAAATTAGGTGAGATGGGGCTCGATGACTCACCAAATCAAGACAAATCTCAAAGTTCATATAGTCTTTTTTAATTGTTATAATTTCTTTTTGAAATTTTAGGTGTTTTAGAAATAGAAATCCAAGACATATTTAGAATTTTTTTCAATACATAATCTTAATATAATTGACATTGTTTACTTTTTACATGATTTTTTATAAGTAACATCAATTTTTTTAAAGGGAATTTTTACATGATTATTATGCAATATATAAAACATTTAATTTAATGATCAATATCAAAACATTATATTAAGAAGGTAGTAAACATTATGAAAAGAAATATTAAGAATGTAGTAAATAAAGTCACATTGGTTGAGTGGTTAAGATGTGTGCCTACTAAGTACACGGGGTTTCCGCACAAGAGTTCGAATCTCTCATGTGACGAATCATTTTTGTATTTTTATTAAATTCCATCTTTCTTTTTTGTACTTTTCTTTAGGGATTTTGGTACTCTTATTAAATTCCATTGCTTGTAAAAAATTAAAATAAACATTCAATAATATTTATACCCATCAATTAACTGAATTTTTACTTTTAATGTAAATAACTTTAACAATCAAAGTCTTTTTTTTTAATAGATAAACTGATAAATAATCATTGGAAGATACCACATAAATGGAAGAATTGAAGTTCAAACCTCAATTTACAATATCTAAATATTAATTTTGATATTTTTACACGTTGATCTAAAACTCGTAAAGTATTTGAATTGAGTTTTGAACCTCAGTTTTACCATATATTTTTTATACTCTTGTTAAATTCCACCTTGCTTCAACAAAAAATAATAATAAACATTCAGTGATATTTATAACCATCACTTAATTAATTTTTTAAATTTAACGTAAATATCTTTAACAACCGTAGTTCTCTTTATTTCTCAAAAAAAAAAAAAACCGTAGTTCTCTTTATGATAGTCGAAATAACAATAATTATTAAAATATCACCCATAAATAGAAGAACCGATATTTTAACCTTTTTTTTTCAAAGAGCCGAAATTCAAACATTGATCACAGGACGTAATAATTTCGACATTTTTTATTGTGAATCTAAAACTCGTGAACAAAAGTTTTGGAACCTAGGAAGTACTCCCTCCGGTCCTATTTACAAGAAACAATTTATTTTTTGATACATTCAATAATTTATGTATTTCGTTTAAGTTCTTTACTAGATACATACATTATTCAATGTATCTAAAAAGTCAACTTTTTCTTATAAATAAGTCTGGAGGATCATAATTTTTTTATTTTTTTTTTGTTTGGACGTAGGTGGCTAAATACGGCATTGTAAGATCCACCAAAAAGGTCAGCAATCACAATGTGGACTTTGTCTTTCATAGTTTGCAAGGGTGACCCGTTAAAATATAGAATATTTTGCCACTGGCCAATCATTCTTGAATTTTCCAACATTGTTTGATTGTGATGTAGTATTAAACTAATTTTGAATATTTCATTTCAAGTTTTAATTAAAAAAAAGTATGTTTTCTTGTTGTACACAATTTAAATATTTGGTAAATTCTACATTTAGTGGATCCCCATATATATATATATATATATATATATGGTTGTAATCTAGTTTCACTTGCTTCTTTTTACCTTGAAATATTCATTCGTTTGAGCTAGTATTAGGATTGAGGTCATGAATCAGTTGTCTACAAAACATAAATGCTACTTCTTCTACTTCAGTCTCTAAAAAGTGACTTTTTTTTATTGTGTGCACTATTTATATAATATATTTTAATCATATTGTTTTATTATTATATAAAGACAAATGATAACATATAAGATATAGTTGGATTTGTCTCGATGAATATTTTAATAATATTAAATTTTTAGAATTTTCGTTAGTACATAATTAAAAATATTTAAGATAAAAAATTAGCACACCTTCAAAAAAAAATTAGCACATGTAAAACGGTCAACTAGATCATATATTTTGAGACGGAGAATCATGCCCTTTATTTGAAAAGGATTTTTAATTCTCTTAAGTATGGCTTAGTGTTAAGAACCAATTGTAGAAATGTTTACTTAAGCCGGCATTAACAAGGGTCCAATACTTTTTTTTTTTGGAGAGTCCAATACTTTTCTAATACACGTTTCATAAATTTAGCTGAAGTGGGATATTGTTTTGTTCAATAGTGTAGTGTTTAGTTTTTGTTGAATTTGAACATATAGAGTGAAGTTACGTTAATCTAATTAATTCTTCAATATATTAGGGTATCAAGAGGATGCATTGTAGAATTAAGGTTGAACTAATTGTTAAAGTGATAACTCATGTCTCACAAATTAAAGATGTGAATTTAAATATCACTGCCGAATTAACATCATGTAAAAGATTTAATATAAGTATATCTCTGTTTTGCTCTCTCTAAAATTCAAATAATTTCATTGTCGCTACCGATGAAACATTTTAAAGATGTATAATTTTTTTTAGCAAATGCTATTTAAATCTAGGGTTAATATATTTTTACCTCCTGTAATTTGGGCGAGTTCCGGTTTACCTCCTTGTAAAAAAAAGATTAGATTCCAACTTTGTAATTTAAAATTCTTTCGTTTTAGACCATGAGATCATCTGACTGGACAAAATGCTGACGTGGCATGCTGAGTGGCGCGCTGACTGTGCATATTTGATTATGTGGCACGCTGACTGTATAATTAATTTTTTATTTTTTTTAAAATAAAAAATAATATAAATGAAGTTATATTAATTGAAAAATAAAACATAATTTAAAAAATCTAAAAATTAATTTTTAAGAATAAAAAAATCGTAAAAAAAATAAAAAATTCTAGAATTTAATTTTTAAAATAAAAGAAAACCAAAATTTAGGAAAACAAATTTGAAATTAAAAATAAGTTCAGGAAAATAAAAAATTTGTAAAAATAAGAAGAAAAAGAAATTAGGAATTTTGATTATACGAAAAAATAAAATTTTAAAAAACTCAGGAATTTTTTTTACTACGAAAAATATTTTCCAAAATTTTTATTTTTTGTATTAAAATGAAAATCAAGCTTTTTAATTTCGAAAAAAAAAATCTAAACTTTTTCGAATTATATTTTCTAATTATTTTCGAAAATTTTGAAATACATTAAGTTCCAGAATTTTTCATTTTCGTAAAAAATAATAATAATTTTTTCTAATATTTTAATTTTGAAAAAGATTTTATAAAAATTCTGAAATAAAATTTTCGGAAAAAATCTTAATTTTTTAATTTTTTTGAAAAAAAAATTTGAATTTGTTTCTGATTTTTTAAATTTAAAAAAAAACTAATTTTTTTTCCGATTTTAGAAAAAATAATCTGATTTTTTTTCTATTTTTAAAATTAATTTTCAGTTTTTTTATTTTAAATTAATATAAATGAATATAAAAAAATTAAAAACAAAATTAATTATACAGTCAGCGTGCCACATCATCCAAAAGTGCTGACTCACCGTGCCAAGTCATCATGTTTGCACAGTCAGATGGCCTCATGGTCTAAAACGAAAAAATCTTCAAATTACAGGATCTATTTTAAAAGAATCTTCATATTTCAGGGATAGAATCTAAACTTTTTTTTTAGAGGGGGGAAAACCAAAACACGCCCAAATTACAGGGGGGTAAAAACATATTAACCGTTAAATCTTAAAACGTGCCGCCATATAGTTCTAAAGATTTTGTGTAATGATAAAAATATTTCGAATGTTAGTATTGAGCTAAGAATGAAGAAAATATAAATCTCTTTATGTAAGTGTTTTTTGAGCATCTTCATCGTCGAACATCTTTGCTTGACCCTAAATTTTCTTAAAAGAATGTACCATGACCATGGAACTACATAACGGTCTAACTAACTCACTGATACATTTAGTAACAAAATAAAATTAGTTTGTTTCGAGGGAGATTGGATGGATGACTTGTAGTCTAGTAATATAGCATTGTAAAATGAGTCCATGTTTTTTAAGAGGAAATGAGTCCATGTTTAATTCATTTACTTTGCTCAATTTATAGTTTGTTTATAAGAAAGATATATACAAATCGGGTAAAGATCCTCTCCCTTTATAACTTTTTTCATTTGTTGCAATTTGGAGGGAGATAAACATAAAAGAATAAGTGATTGGACCTATCACTAAGTAGATCCCACCATCATTATTTTTTATGTGTCTATCTCTCTTCAAATTACAAGAAATGGAAAAAGTTATAAATGGAGAGGATCTTGACCCCACATATGGTAACTTAGTAAGACTCTTTTAATAAATGGACCCAATAATTATATGAATTCGTGAAAGGTCACGAGATGGGTTGAACAGTAGACTCAATAAGTATACATTTGTTTGGTTGTTTAGTTAAAAATTCCTTTGTTGTCCCAAAGCAATTGTAAGAGTTATTTCTAGGGACCAATTTATGTTTGACTTTTTGTACTACATCCGTTTTAAAATGAGTGTCGTTTTAGCAAAAAAAATTGTTTTAAAATGAATGTCATTTTCAGTTTCCAATGCAATAAAAACTTTTTCTTTTCAATTGTACCCTCCAATTAATACTTTGCACACTACTTCCAAAGTATTACTTTTAAAACTAACCAATAGTTAATAAGGATAATTTGGTAAAATAACTATTATCTTTCTTTTAATCATTGCATTTCTTAATATGTATGTAAATACCTAAAACGACACTCATTTTAAAACGGAGGGAGTAATGTTTATAATTTTGATACAATGCAAACGACCTTTTGCAATGTTAAACCAAGAGTAAGCAAATGGATAATATATATGAGGCACGAAAAGGGTAAAGCTTAAGTTGTAACGCCCCATTTCTATTTAATTATTTTAGTTGATGTTTGAGTATTTCTATTTGATATATATGATTTATATGAATTATATGACCTTTTGGTGTGGTGTGTGTATTTTAATAATTATTTGTGTTTTATCTAAATGAATGTTATTTGTTTTATTTAATAAAATTAGGAGGAAAATAGTATTTATTTGGTTAAAGGGGAGTTATTATAATTAATTAGAAGTTAAAAGAAAATTAGTGGGGGTTACATATTAAATAGGAGAATTAAGGGAGTTACGAAAAAGAAAATAAGTTATGTTTTGGGAGAATGGGAAAGAATTAGTCAGACACACTTTTGTACGTACAGTAAGAAAAGAAAACTAAGCTTTTTGGGAGAAAAGGGAGAAGAGCCAAGAACAAGGGGAAGTGCCTAGAGGAGAGATTAAATTGTTGTAGTTGTTCTTCTCAATCCAGGTAAGGGTGAGGTTAACTTTCAATCAATAATATATATGTGATTTCTGAAATTGAATTGAAAGTTGTGTTCTTGACCTAGGGTTAGAAAGTGGTGATAATTTGCAAAATGTTGATGATTATGTTGTTGATTGCATGTTTATGTGTTGTTTTGAGTATTATGTTGCATATAGAACCTGTAAACATTGTTCTAATTCGTTTTGGGTGATTGGGGGATCAAAATTGGGTTTTTGGATGAAAAAGGGCTTAGAAAATCGTAGTTTGAAAACTGCCCCGATGAAGCTTCGCTTGAAGCGAGATATTTTTCGCTTAAGCGAGATTCCCAGAATGCTGTCCAGATGAAATTTCGCTTAAGCGAGATGCAAGCGAACCCCGAGCGAGATTTCCCCAGACTTACGTCTTTTAGGTCGCTTGAAGCGAACCATGAGCGAACTCTGAGCGAGAGAGAACCAACCATTCTGTGAGGATTTCGCTTGAAGCGAGATGACCTTCGCTTGAAGCGAGATAGGTGCTGTAAGACCATTTTCTGAATTTTGCTTCGTGCATTAGGACATTAATTTAGGCATCCTAAACTGTTCCTTTGATTTGTTTAACCTTGGTTATGAAGTAAATATTATGAATGAAAGAGAAGCTATGTGAGTGCATGTATATATAAATAAATATGATTATATATGCTATGTCGTTGTTCTGTTGTTGTGTTATTCCGTTGTTGTTGTCGTTGTTTTGTGTTGTCCAAGTTGGGGAGTGTGTCATAAATAAATTAGGCACAGTTGTTGTTATTGAATTGTCGTGGTGTAAGTCATACGTAGATGTATGCATTGTTGGTTGGTGGTTGTTGTCGGTGATGTCATGTTGTATGTTGATATACACAGTTGGAGTCTGATGCATTGTCATTCAAAGCGGTGAGAGCTTATGCTCTGGAACGCCTTGTCGTTCAAAAGCGGGAGGACTCATGTCCTGGAACACTTTGTTGTTCAAAAGCGGTGAGGACCTCGGTCCTGGAATGCACTGTCATTCAAAGCGGTGAGAGCTTATGCTCTGGAACGCCTTGTCGTTCAAAGCGGGAGGACTCATGTCCTGGAACACGTTGTTGTTCAAAGCGGTGAGGGCTCTGCCCAGTATTTTGGTACCACAAGCATGTGCATTGTTGCATTGTCGTAGTTGTTGTGTTGGGTGAGTTGTCGATGTTGTTGATGCGTCGTTGGTGTTAAGTCGTTGTCGGTGTGTTGTCATCAAGAATGAAATTGGTTACGAATTAAAGATAATTGAAGTAGTGTTGATAATCAAGTATGATGCTGTATTTATATGTATATTTCTTATTGATGTTGTTGTTGTGAATTTGCTGTTGTTTCTATGCATTTGATGAATTATATATATATATTATTGTTGTTTGCGAATCTCACCCCTTCTGCTTGAAAATGTTGCCCTTCGTATGGGTAACTTGCAGGTGATCATGAGTAGTAGGTGGTGGCTCAACGTCTAGGACTTTGTTACGTATGGGATGAGATTTCTATGTTACTTTCACTCCTATGTATTGGATTTTTGAGACATGATGATGTGGTTTTGTTGAACTATTTTGATGAGGCTTTTATGCCGGAATTATTTAGATATGGTTGAATAATTATTTGTTGGTTGAGGCCTTGTGCCAAGATTTTACTTGAGGATTAATTATGATTGAAATGAATATTCCGCTGCAATTTTTATAAGTTGGTTGTTGAAGTTTAATAGTTTTATTTTCTATTAAAGAATTTTTATAAGCAGTGTAATGCTCCGTTTGTGGTTTAACTCTGATTATTTTATTTAAATTACGTATTTTTGGGAACGGGGTGTTACATAAGTCAATAAATCAAAGTGAACTTTGGTTGTCCTTAAAGTGTATGCAAATTCAATAGTTGGAAAATCATTGCAGCTATACAACAAAAAGTTGAATGTGGGGAACAAATGAAAAAGTACATGCAGCATCCCTTGTTCATTCATGAGTTGCTTTCAGTTGAGATGGCAAGGGAATTTCCTAACGAATGTAATTAACAATACATGAATGTCTACGACTACGACAATATAAAGAAAGTACTGAATAAGCAACGAGTTAATTTAATTTCTTCTTTTATACTTAAAAAAATAATAATGATTTATGGTAAAATTTTAATCAGAAATCACTTATTTTAATCATTTTACTTTTTATAGAGGTTTTCCTTATCGTCCTCGCTAAGGGGTACATTCTTGATGACAGAACATCATATGATATTTTAGGTTATGTTTTTAGTTATTCATGGTTTGCGGAACATTATTATTGTTTTTATTCGAGTCGTTGTAATTTTCCTTTATCCTGAATCATGCAACTCCGTAGGTTTTGTCTTTTTACTATTAAATCATGTAATTCAACAAAACAAGACACCGCATGAAGGACCAAGGGATAAGAAGAATGAAGATAAGTTGTTTTCAAAAAAATTTAGAAAAAATATACAAATTGGAGAAAATTCATTTCAAGTTTCAAGACATTTCAAGACAGAAGAACGCCTAAAATATGACAAAAAAAAACTGCAAAATTTACACTTAGACTACTGCCTTATGCGCCTGTGCGCATGAGACATCCCTGAGGTAAAATCCCTCATGGTGTGTTTGTTGTGCATGCTTGAGTGAGTGAATATGTTGTATAAAATCATTGGAAGAATGAAAAAAATATCCTTTTTGTTGTTAGATTTTTCAAAACTTTTTGGTGTATCAAAATGGAAAAATTGTGAATATTATTGGTTGTTTATTATGATCAACAAATGTATCTTTTGAAGGGACTGTTATATCTTTTAGAAATATTTTAATATGATGATGTCATCAGTGTTTCACAAATCGAGTGTTAACTCGTAAATTTATTCGAGTATACGTTTTTAGGTGCTAGAAATGTGTTAACTCGAGGATAAACTCAGTTTTTGTTAAAATCGAAATGTTTGACGAGTTTGACCGAGTTAACACGTGTTAAACTCGGTAAAGTCGTGAAAACTCAGGTAAACTCGATCGAGTTTACGTTTAAAAAAACAATTTTTTTTAGGCTTAAATATGTAAATCATCCCTGTAAGTTCGCGTGTTTTTGCTTTTCGTCCCTGTATCTTTTTTTGTTCTAAAACAAACCCTGTAAGTTACAAACGTTTTGATTTTCGTCCCTCCCGTCAGCATCTGTTACAAAAACGCTGATGTGTCTAACGGTGGCTGACGTGGCGTTGTTTGACGTGGCAAAACAAGCTTATGTGTCCTTCCATGCAAGATTACAGGGACCAAAATCAAAAACCAAAAATTACATAGGGACGAAATTAAAAATAACTAAGTTACAAATTTGAAATTAAAAATCCTTGATGTTTCCATCTTCTTCCTCTATCATCTGTATTATTATTCTTCTTCTGCTCAGACTCTCTTCACTGTGAAATTATAAAGAAACCATTTGTAACTTCTCCTGACTTTGTATCGTGATTTCTCCATTCACCAAATATATACTTTATCATTTTGAGGCCAAAACTTGTCCCATTTTTTGTCCTACGTCACATGAATGAGTACATGTTTATGGGAGAAAATTTTAAAAAAGGTGATAAGTTGGCTTTGAAAACCTAACTAGTTTTCAATGCACAAATTTTGGTTTTGTTATTCAAGTTATTTTTTTTGTGAAAGTATCACTGCTGGAAGTGTCACTTTAGTTCCAATATTGTCTTGTTGTTGTCCGCAGATGAAATAGAATGGGTTACCACAATGGAATGCAAGGAAATAATGTTACAGGTTCATGTAAGAACAATATGAAAGAGAGAGGAAGAAGACACACAGAGAGATGAAGAAGATGGAAAGGTTTTTAATTTCAAATTTTGTAACTTAGTGATTTTTAATTTCGTCCTTCTGTAATTTTTCGTTTTTGATTTTGGTCCCTGTAATCTTGCATGGAAGGACACACATAAGCTTGTTTTGCCACGTCAAACAACGCCACGTCAGCCACCGTTAGACACATCAGCGTTTTTGTAACAGATGCTGACGGGAGGGACGAAAATCAAAACGTTTGTAACTTACAGGGTTTGTTTTAGAACAAAAAAAGATACAGGGACGAAAAGCAAAAACATGCGAACTTACAGGGACGATTTACATATTTAAGCCTTTTTTTTATTTTGGGTCATTTTTTTTTCAAATTCCAAATCTGTTTTCAAGCCCAATATACTGAAATTAATGTTGAAGTGAGTTCAAGCGATGTATTTTGTTTTAATATTTAAAACCATTTATCATCTGAAGAAGAATTTAATGATGTTTGAGATGAAGACACCAATGATGATTATTTTATGAAACTTTAGATGGATTGAACTTTTGAAGAAATTAACTATTTTATTTTTTGGATAGGTTTATTAACAACTTTCGAAACCTATGAAACTTGTTTTTTTTTTTTTTATATATATGGTTTGGTCTTATGAAACTTATAATTTTGCAAGTTAATTTTGTATTTTGATGCTAAGTTGAATATAACTCTTTATTATTGTAGTTATGTATACTTTGTCTTTTTAATTATGTCATATTTTGCATTATTGACCTATTTGCAATATTATATTAGCTTAAATATGTCATATAATAAATATTCAGTAAACTCGTACGAGTTTACATAAGTAAAATGAGTTGAGGTAAACTCTCAAATTGTAAAATCTTGCTCGCCGCTTGATAAGACCAAATTTAACTCCATAAGAGTAATGGAAATGACAGAATAGTTAAGCTCCCTAGTGAATGAACTTAATTATGATCAAACCAATCCACAAAATCCAAGTCCAAAATGAGATGTAAAATAAATATATAATAAAACTTAGGTACAATTTGAAGGTGAGAAAAATATAAGAAAGGGAGGTGTTGAATTGTGTTAACTTTTTTTTTTTTTAACTAAGTCTAGAGTTCAGAGTCTGATGCAGATCAGAGTTTGAAACAATGTTCAGAGTTAAGTATAGCGTATAAATAAAGAGATAGAGAGAGAAGAAAGAGACACAAGCAATTATCATATTCCTTCCACAATCCGAAAGTAGTTCAGTCTCCTTTATATTTCCAAGGAGATTTTTCACTATAATCACACAAGATTACAAATTCTTAAGGACACAACCAAAAAACTTCAAATTAAGATCAATTTATAGCGAAACTGGTCTATTGATTTTGTATTTTTTTTTTATAATATGTTATAAAAATTAGAAAATTAATAACATATTATAAAAAACATTTGCCTATATGATCGATTTTTTATTTTTTTAAAATCTGCAAGTTAAACCAATTTTTTTTCTCTTTTGGATAACTGTGTGTTTTTTTAAGAAGAGGATAACTGTTTTATAACCTAAACGATTATGTTAATATCGACTTCTCTAGTGGGCCTTTGGTCCTCTTTTGTACCAAAAAAAATAAAAATATCGACTTCTCTAGTTTTGAAATCGTTTTATTCCTTAAAAGCTAATTACAAACAATAAGCATACACTTCAATTCTTCAAACGCATTGAAAACAGAAAAGATTTCTGAAATTTATAATAACAAAGCAAAGGATGACTGCCAACACTTGAGAGTAGTATGTATTAGACATAAACAAGATAGAATAAAAACATCATTTTACTAATCTTGCACAAGTAAAAACAAAGAATGAGAAGTTGCTACGAATATCACGTATTCACGTGGTACATCTTCTCTCGATTATTTGCTTGACAAATCCACAGTGCTTCTTGCATATTAAACCTTCAAGTACGGATGCCCATGAACTCCATGTAGCTGTACATGATCCAATAGCAAGAAAACCACAAAAAAAGATACATTCTATCAGGATATAGGAATTTCCATATTAATGATGTACTATAACACGTTAACACAGTGTATAAAGTGAAGCAAATTGAAGTATATGCAATATAAGGGAAAATCATTCGTACTCCAAAAAGTCCTTCTTATAGTCCTACTTATAATAGCACATTTTGAAACAGTGCTCGCATAAAAGGAGTGCAAGAATCAAATTATAAGAGTACTAGTAGTCACTCCCTTAAATTTATTAAGAAAAATACCTTGAGAATTGAGGTAAGCAGGAACGGACCCATGAATTTTTAGTAGTGTAGGCCAACCGAGAGGTAGCAACGAAGCTACATATTTCAAAATATATTCAATAAAAAAATAAGTACATAAAAAAGGGGATTAGGCCAAGACTTCGTCAGAAAGAAACAAACCTAAGACTTGCATACACTCCATCCGATCATATTTATATAAAAAAATAAAAAACAACTTTTTAGCCTCATTGAAAAATTAATGTATCTAATCATATTTATAGATCTGATACATTGATTATTTAATAAATCTAAAAAGTCACTTCCTCCGGTCTCATTTATAAGCAAATTTGAATTTTTAAATTTATTGAATAAATGATGTAAGTGGTCAAAATTTGCTTATAAATGAGACTGGAGAGAGTATTCTTTATTTATAATTGTGATCGGAAGAAGGATACCACAATTTTTCTCTATAGTTTCTCATATTTTGAAAACATCGAATTATTTTTTCATTTTGAATGTCAATTAAAATTTCTCTCATTTTCTAATTTTTCTATGTCCGTTCCTGTTGTTAATGCTTCTTCTCGCTCTCAAAGTATAAAATTAGAGTTAATTTCATGTTTATTTCAATTTGGGAATTTGGTAAAAAGTAGTTCTATTAATTGGTTTATTTAGTTTATAACTTGGTGTGAGCTATTATTGCCTTATCAAAGTTGTTGACCACACTACTATCTAATCATTAGGAAGTGTATAGGTAGTATACTAGTATTTATTTTTTAAAACTAGTGAGGGCCCAGGCCCACAGGACCCTTAACGTGGGTCCGTCCCTGGAGGTAAGGAACTCCTTATACCGTCGGCAATGCTAGTGGTGGTATGTACGGTATGTACTCGATAGATTGATTGAAGTTGTATGAATTGACACCAATAAAAATTCCATCGTACAAGGTTGTCTTAACGGTCTCCCCATTTTTCAGATGGTCTATTTGAACGTACGAAAAGTATACCTCACAACTTCCTTTTGAAGCTACAGCCGTTCCTACAACTGTAGTCATTGGTGGCACCTGGACTGTGTATACACTCCCGATTTCCACATTTTCTTCTTTACTTTCTTGCCACTGATGCTCGTACGAGGCAATAGCCGTAACCTGTACATCTCCTTTAATAATCAAAGGGATTCCAGTTTCGAAAGTTGTTGTGACCCCCAATGACAGTGAAACGTTGTTAATCCATGTGATACTCTTAGTTGTAGAGATTTTTAATTCCAAGCTTTTTTGTTGCGTTCGATTGGTCGACGGGTTATTGACTGTTTCAGTTACCATAGTGAGGGGTGTTACATCGTAGATCTTAGCATTACGAATATCGAACTCTAAAACCTTGACTGTCCTGCTATCCACTAGCTCTTTTACTTCCAATTTTGCTTCTTTAGTTATACTCTCTCCCAAGGCAGCCAATACACCATCAACTCCGCGCAATTTGCTGCTTCGGCAAATTAGCTTGTTGCCTAGGTTACGAAGAGCAACGATGTTTTTTTCAACCTTAATTATTTCAAACATCTAGTCTAGGTTATTTTCTTCAAACTTTACATCTGCTCTGATCCAGTTGTTAGACCATTCTGTATGAATACGCTTCCAAAGCCGTTTTGTTCGTTGAGCTTTGATCCGAATGTGGCCATCCCTATTGGTCAAGATCTCACACACAACATTAGGGTCACCAAGTTCTTTAGAGTCAAAACAGGCGGCTTTGCTATAGGCATTTGTGTAAAATAGGTCATTGTGGCCCTTGAATGCGACCAATTTGGATAGTACCACAATTTTATCGAAATCAAAAATCATCGAAATTGCTTCAGTAGTAGCAGTGGGATCTATACACAAAAACCTTTTACGGCTCCAATCATAATTAGGAATGCACACTGTCTTTCCTTACTGTACATGATAGAACTTGGGTTTCTTTTCATCGTCAATTAAGTCCACCCTAAACAAAGTACAATTCCACGCTGATTGATCTTCTACTTTTTCGGTAGCTTTTGCGGCAATCTAATGTTCGTAGGGCGTAATCCGATTTTCATGGTTTGATGATCTTCACGTATATAATTCGTTATAAATGGACACATTCAACAAACTACATTTGATGTACTACTCTACTACTGAATATTTCCAATGAAAATTTCATATATACATTTTTATGTTTTTGTAGGTGAAGGTAAAATTTTATTATTGGAGTATGAGCATAAAAAATTATAGACCTATACAATTTTTCGTATAGAGTAATTCTATTTATTGATTAACGATCTATATAAAAATTTGTAGGCTTAATTGCAGTTTTGGTCCCTTATTTTCATCATTTTGCAATTTTGGTCTCCCTATTTTAAAATTCGATAGTTTTGGTCTCTCCATCATATTTTTAAACTATAAAAATGTGATGTGATAAATTTTAAATATCGTGAAATATGATATGAAGATGGAAAAAGATCAATATCGATGAAATTGTAACAAAATTTCTTTGAAAACATTATTTAGAACATATCATATCACAATATTTTAGACAAAATATTTGATAGATTGACCAAAACTGTCGAATTTTAAAAGAGGGGGACTAAAATTACAAAATGATAAAAATAGGAGGACCAAAACTGCAATTAAACCAAATTTGTATTGATAGATATAATCTCTATTTTATATACAAACAAATAAGAGAAGATTAATGGTCCACAGAACTACCCTATTTCATATATCCATCCACATACGGAGTAAGGAATACTCGATTCACATCAAAATTCATAAGTACTTTTTAATTTGATTATAATTATAATTATAATGAATAGAAATCACATAAAAACCTTTTTCATCATTTCTTCTTCTTGTCCACATGTGAAGAGTAAATACGCAAGGTTTCATGAATTGATAAGAACTTTCACAAACTTAATCCTCTAAAAAACACTTTCACAAACTTAATAAAACAATATTGTTAGCTAAGAAAAGTTTGACTAGATTTTTTGAAATAAAAGATACAAGATAATTTATTGCTCCAGACTCAAAAGTCTATATCTTCAGAAGATCAGACTCTCTAAAGTCTCGAAAAACTCTCCCAAACTCCCTCTCTACATCTTCAAAATCAATTTTTGATCTTCTAGAAGTTGAACCAAACATACATTAAATCTGTCTCATATGAGACCTATGCATGTAGGAAAGAATAAGCAAAGTTTATTGAGACAAATACAAGCAAACCCATAAGGTAAAATAAATGAATTCTACTCTTTACCCAACACATTTTACTCAAGTTAACTCACAAAGGGGTATTTTTGGAATTTCAGTTGGTAATGAGCAAAATGTGTTGGGTAAAGAGCATAATTCAAAACAAATAGGAAAAAATATTCACCTAGCCCAATATTTATTATTTGAGCAGGGAATTTTGCTCTACACCCAGCACATTATGCTCGCACCTTGCAGCCTTTTCAAATTTACCCTTGCGCACCTTAACTCACGCGGCGCACTTTAACTCACGCTGCGCAAGTTAAGTGATGCAGTGTTCCTGTTTTCGTACAAAATCGATCAGTCCAAACTCCAAGCACCATTTTATTTCCCTCCACCTTCAAAAACCCAAAAATTGCGATTTTTTGGGTCAAAATCTACATCCCAAATCATTGCAAATCGAAAGCAAGTTTCTACGCTCATCAAGCACCAAATATCAGGTATTGTATCATCAAAACTCATCTCATTTTGCTGGTTTTTGTGCTAGTTTCGTCTGGTTTTCGTAGGCAATAGGGCTAGGTGCGCATGTTAACTTGCGCAAGTGGTAAAGGCTGCGTGACTTAAGTCACGCAGGGGTTAATGTGTTGCGTGACTTAAGTCATGCCACTGTGCACAATCCTGTTTTTTGAATTTTTTGTGCCACTTTTGTTCATGGTTAGCTTGTTCCACAAGTAATTTATTTATTCTTCCTTTGTATTTTTTTTATTCAATAGATATATAGGGAGATGACTGACAATGTCGCAGATGATGACGTTGAACCGAAACCGGCCAAAAATGAAGGTTCCGGTGAAGGTTCCGACGATGTCAAACCAACCGTTAATTTGAAACCGTTTAAAGTCCAAATTCCAATGCAAGCTCGAATTGGTAAAATTGAAGAACCTAAACCGGTACCTATCGGTGTTATTTGTAAAGCTCGCGACACCGCCTCATTTTTTACAACAAATGCAAGATGGAGAGAGCGAGAAGAGTTACTTACTTGGGTTCGTGTACAAGGGGTAAAGGCCGGATTTGGTGTTTGTATAAATAAATCCGTTTTAAAAAGGCCGTACTTGACGATGCAATGTGATATAAGTGGGATATACAAGCCACCTAAGACAAGGAAGAAACCGAACCTTGAAGGCATCGGCTCAAGGAAATGTAATTGTCCGTTTAGGTTGAAAGGTTTCTTTGATAAAGATACAAATGATTGGTGGCTTACAATGCTTCGTGGAATGCACAACCATGACTTGGAGGAGGGAAAGTTACAAGGACACCTAATTGCGGGTAGACTTAGTGCGGAGGAGAAGAAAAAAGTTATCTAAATGACAAAGAGCTTGGCGGTGCCTCAGAATATTCTCACGAATTTGAAGGAAAATAACAACGAAAGTGTGACAACAATCAAGCAAGTGTACAATGTTGAAAGGTCTCTTGTCCTCAAAAGACAACATGCCTAAGGTGATTGTCACCGATAGGGATGGTGCTTTGATGAAGGCCGTTGGCACAGTTTTCCCTGAAACATACACTATGCTTTGTTATTTTCATATTGGGAAAAATGTAAGGGCTAAGTGCATCACGGATTGTAAAGTTCACCCAAAGCCTCCTAAGGGTGCAAAAGTTGACAAGAAAGAATTGAAGAAGAACAAGGTGAAAAATAGAGAAGTTGTTGAGAAAGTCGTGATCGCTTGGAGATAGTTGGTCGAATCTCCTACGGAGGAATCATATGCAAGTAATTTATTGAAATTCAAAGAGGTATGCATGCCATTTCCGGAATTCATTAAATATGTCGAAGAAACAGTTTGAACCTTAAGGAAAACTTTATGAGGGCATGGACGAATAAAGTCTTGCATCTAGGGTGTAGAACCACCAACATTGTTGAATCGGCTCATGTTGTTTTGAAAAAATATTTGAGGAGTATTGTGGATTCCGGGTGATAGCTAGGCACTTGGGGAAGGATGAGGAAGATCATGTTTTGGTTCGGTATGCACTTATTAATGAGTTGAAAAATCACAAGAGTGACTACATGCCAATATATGACACGGAGGAGCGTTATAACAAAATCTTGAATGGTTTATACCCTCCAAAACATACAATTGGTGTTGCGCCGGTAGATAAGTGGATGACCACTCCGGATATGGGACACATTGTTGCTTCTTGCTACAAAAGACCTGTTGTTCTATTGACTTTTCCCAAAATGGGTGGTGTATGTGAGACATATTTCCCAATCTGAAGTGCTCCTTCACTTAATCCATATTCCAACATCATGTCGAAGGAGCCGAAGCCGCCAAAGAAACCAACAAATGAGCACAATCCAATTGTTTGTGATGATACTCCCATCCCACAAAAAAAGGAACAAGAATTTGAATGGACGGAAGACGACAATTTAGGAATGTCACTAGACCTCTTAGATAGGTTATTATAGGTTAGGACAGTTATAGGTTGGTCGGTGTTCGTCCTATTTTTTGGTGGTATTACACCCCCGACGTATTTTTTGGTGGCCGGTTATGTAATTTGGATATTTGTGGCCAATATGTAATTAATATTATATATATTAAATGAAATGAAATATTTTTTTGGTGGCCGGTTATGTCACACCAATTATTGCTCGCATTACTTACTTTGTCAATAATTATTCAACTACTTATTTTATATCATTTTTCTCATATTTGTTTTTCATTATATTTTTGTGAAGTTTGTGAGGTGAAACATGTCTGAAGATGCACAAGATCCGGTTAAACTTGAAGTCTGTTATGTAGATGTGAAAAAGAGGGCTTGGTTCACTGTAAACCCCACCGACAAGTTGGATGAGTTGAAAGCAAAGCTTGACGACTTCTTTATCCATATTGGTTCAAATCATAAAACACGTGATGTGATAGTAAATGTGCCAGGCCTGGACTTGGGGGAGGATAAGGAAGAGGACTTCTGGAAGACCGTGTATTATCCACAACTTCTCAAAGAAGATAGCGACGTTGATTACATGTTTAGGGTAATGGTTGAGAATAATACTTTGTATCTTTTTGTCTGATCCGATGAAGTGTAATCATTATTTAAGTGTAATAGTGTAATGTTTGACCGTTTATGTGAGATTATGTAATTTTATAAATTTGTGGACAAATTTGTGTAATTTGGATCATTTACGTGTCATTAAGTGTGTTTAAATGATTACGGGCCATTACCGACGAATTCGTGTAATTTACACCGTTTCGATCATTATGTGATTGTGAGAAACGATGTTTTAGTGTAATGTTAATCGATTGTGTCGTATTATCCAATAATATTGTTAAACTGACGTAAGTAGGTTCAATTACGGGCATCTTGAGGTTACGGGTCTTTGATGACACATATTGCATTCAATGCATATCAGTACAACATTTAATGTTGTACTGATATATCAGTAGTGCGTGAGTTAACTTGCGCAAGTGTTAATACTATGCGTGAGTTACCTCACGTAGTGTTTTACACTATGTGAGTATGCGTGAGTTAACTCACGCAGTGTTTTACACTTGCACATCTTAATTGACGCAACGTTACTTAACTAACGCAGACATTTACACTTGCGTTAGTTAACTTGTGCAAGGGTAAATTTGGAACGGGTGCAGGACGCGAGCAAAATGTGCAGGGTGAAGAGAAAAATTCTTGAGCATGAGCATATGTGCACATGGTTGTGGCGCCCATGAGCGTGCTCCACAACTAACTTTGCTTTTGGGCTCAACACTTCATCAATTGAGTAATCAAGGTAACCATCATTTGTGACACCCATATATTTGAATGGAGCGTCATATATGAAAATGAAGCCATTTTCTGTCACCTCTAAACACTTTGTTTTATTTGTAGCCTTGGGAGTTCATGATTTCACAATGTTTTGTTATTTATAGATGAAATGCCTCCCATAACCTAAAACTTTGTATTAATGATACGTAATATAATCACCAGAGTTTTGGTGCAAGTTGAAACTAATCACTCTGTCAGTCACATGGTTGTTTTGTTTGTCTGGTCATTTTTCTTTATTTTTAAGGAATTATTTGTCTTTGTTATTATTAGCATATATAGTCAATGCATAGTAGCGAATAAATTAATAGTTATAGCTTTTTTTAAGTACTTATTTAAGCATGGAAAAGATTCTGAATTTTTCCCAATGTAAGATAAATAATATTTAATGGTGGATTCTAGAGTGAGGGATCAATTAAGTTCATCAATTGTGATGCACAAAGAAATTATCATTAGATATTTAAATTACACTTTTTCATACACAATCTTGTACCTCCTTGACTTTCATCACCCTTACCCTTGACTATTTCTCTTGCGCTCCTCTTGTTGCCGCTGGAGCGTGGTTCTTTCTCCTACTCTTATGTTCATATCCCTCCCAGTCCAATTTGTCCTTCTTTCCCACCATTTCTCCTCCATTATATTTTAGGAAGTTTTACTTATAAAAAAACTTGAAAATGCATAACTATAAATTAAGCAAAATGATAACTGATCAAGACGTGTGGAAGGTACATAGGTTAATTTCCAATTTATAAATAAGGTACGTAGGTTGAGTACCTTATTATTTTAGCGTACTAAAATAATTTGAATGGCCACCATTTTAAGTAAGATGTGTGGAAGGTTTTTCAACTGAAAAGGACGAATAGAAGGCGAATTTCCTAACCTTCCTCTACAGGCTCCTTCTCTTACAGAATCTACACTCAACATGATGCAACCTTTGGACTTCGGCATCTGAAACGTTAATGCCAAAGGGGTTCATAAATAGCTGCACCAAGACATGGAGTAGCAAGATATCGAATTTACTAAGAAGTCAAATGATTTTTTGATGTACGGGAGACACATTTTGTACTCAACATTGCAATCTACTATAATGAAGCTTTGGCTGTGGATGTACCCTCGTTGGAGAAAATTTGGCGATCATTGATGATGAATCATCGTATGACATTTTTGGTTATATTTTTAGTACTTTTATTTGCATTTGAAGACAAATAAGATGAGAGTTAGAGGTTGTCAATGGTTTGAGGAACATTTTGTATTGTTTTCACTCGAGTCATTGTAATTCATTTTTATTCTAAATGATGCATGTAACTCCATAGGTGTTTTGTAGTTAGAAATCATGTAAATCGATAAAAGACATCATGTGAAGGATCAAGCGTAACGCCCTATCCCCAAAAATATTTTTTCTAAATTAAAAATACAAATAACATTCAATCATATAAGGCTGTCACACAATCTCATCATAAATACATGTCATTTCAATTAAAAACAGTATTGCGGAATTATTTAACAAGTTTAATCATATCATCTCAATAAAATCAACTTATTCTCAAAGGAGAAGAATCACAACATTCAAGTTTCGACTGTAAATTAAATCTCAATTCCTTAATGTTACATATAAGAGAATTGACGTAAAATACACTCCTATGAAAAGAAAGAGTGACGAGAAAGACTCCTCGCCTTGCTCCAAACTCGCAACATCTAAGGTTCGTCATCATGTGTATCTATACGGTGTAACATCTTAAACTCTTAAAACGATAAAATACGCAAATGATACGATCATATAAAGAATCTAGACGTTACATATACATATTTCAAAACATGCATAGTTTGGATCCCATATATTTTTTGCAATGGAAGACACTAATATTCATAAAATCTCATCACCAAGATATAATCCTCAGAATCCAAAATAATACTTTCAACATGTCATGTATCACATCTCATAAATAAATCTCCAGGATACAATTCAAATCTCAACATAAATAACAATAAGTTTCAAAAGCATCAAAATAAAGACTCAAGACCCACAGTCCTACATCAGAGTCTAACTAGACTCTAGGTGAAAAGAAAACGAGGAAGCATTCATGCTAATTCTCAAGCAACAAAAGAAAGCAATCACCTCAGTCTTGCAAATCACCTAAGCCATTCAAAAAAATGACGCAGTTGTCAACCAAACGACCACTAGGGGTTAGATACCGATCACATAAGCAATTAATCAAATGAATAGCATTAAAAGATTTCAATATACACATAGGCATAAATATTACTATCATCCTATAAAACTATTAACATGTGCATAATCAAATCGTCACATCATTTACACCACCCAAGTGTACAGACATCATTTTTCGTTCAAGTTCAAGTACACATCTCCAATTGCACAAATTTCACCAACACATAATTCCACCAAGACAGATAATTCACATAAATCATGTGTATGTAATTCCCTAGACACGACTCTACATGCATGTGGTACCATTGAATGTCGGAGGTAATTTTACCGATTGATCCTTCTAGATATCTCTGCATATCTCTACATATAGGACTTATGAATGCATGAATGCCAAGTATTGACTCAATAATGCGCGACAACAATTTACTCTTCATATTCTCCACATATATCTCAACATATTGCATTATCAAATCAATACACCCATACATCAATATTGGTCAAGTAATCAACAATCATAAACATCACCACAAGACACTAAGTTGATTCATATAACATAATTCTCATAGTAGACGGGCTATTAACTACATCAAGGTATTCATCACATAAGACACCCAATTATCATTGATTCAACATCATTCTATCATTTAAACATGAATACAACCCATTAACAAATTTGGAAGTCATAAAACTCATTTTTGGTAAAGTTCGTCTCTTTTTCACAAAATTGTCCAACTACAATTTTACTCTTAAAATAGAGTTTCATGATCTTACATATCATTAAAATATTCCTACATACCATTTAACATCTTAGTTAATCAGTCAAAGTAATTCGGGTTCATAAAGTTCGTTTATTTTCGCAAAAACTCAAAGTTTGTCTCATGTTTAACATGGTTCAAAACCAATTTCATTCCTTGTGAATACCTATGATTAAGCACCTTTAGAAGTCCAATTATACATTAATACATTAGGTTTAGGTGTTTGAGAACCAAAGGTATACGTTTGGGATCGAAAAAGTGCAAAAAATCCATATTCCGGAAACCTGCAGCAATGGCACGGTCGTGCTCAACACAGGCACGGTCGTCCCCATGACGGAGGGTCACGTTCCGCCCGTGCTAGGTAGGCGTACGGTCGTGCCCCCTGCACCAGTACAGCGAAAACGCGTTTTTGCGCGTAAAAATCCGTTTCTAAGTCTGATTTCGATTCTGTTTTCACCAAATGCGTCCCAAATACTTAGACCAATCAAATTACACTTGAAAACATGGTATTTCAACTCAAAACAACTTAATCAAACCCACCCCAAAATAAATTATTCACAAAATAGCTTAAAAATGACTTTTACTCGAAAACCCAATTTTCCCCCCAAACGATTTCTTTCTAAAACAAAGTGGTCAAAATAAGAAATTTTATCATTCCAATTCATTCTAACCACTTCATCAACTCATTCAATTTCATCAAAAATCAACTTCTTCATTTCAACCCTTTTCGATTAAAAAAAATCATCAAACATCACAACTTTCACTACAACAACATATTTATCAATACCCAAAGCATGAATTACCATCAACAACATAACTCAACAACAAGCATAACATATAATCATGGTTTCACCAACAATTCACAACAATAACATCATTTCTCATCAATTTAAGCAATAATTACAAAGTGTTTGTATCAACATGCTTCAACAATGAAAAACAAACAGCAACAACAACAAGTTTATCATCAAATAAACATACCCAAATTCATCATCAAATAAAGAGCACGGAAATTGAAATTAAAATTCACAAAAGTCATAACTCACAAATAATCACTTTTGACCCATAATTGAAAATATAAAGTTTTAGCTTAATAGTGGTGAAGTCTAACCCCCTTACCTCAAAAGCTTCAAAAGATGCTAGTTATGGCTTCAATACCCTTCCATAACCCCAAGTCTCTAGCTTCCCTCTTCTTTCTCTATTCTTCTCTTCTTTTTCTCTCTCTACCTCTCTAAGTTTGTGAAATGGACTAATGAATGGCTTAACCTAGTTTTCTCATAAGAGTTATATATTTATACCACCAAAATAGGCTAGGTTAATTTTCAGTCTAATTGGGCCTCAAAACTCTTACATCTAATTTCTAAAAAGTTCTACTCATTAATCCACTAAAACATCGAATAATTACCATCTTTAAATAATTACTCCAACTCGCTAGTAACTTAGTAGAAATAACGATCCTCACTAAATCATAAAAGATAAGCTTCTTAATAAAATAACTAGTTTACCCTTACTCGTCAAATGACCAAAATACCCCTTAGTCTAAAAATGACTGAAATACCCTTCTAGCTAGAAATCCACTAATCCCCATACAATTATATACATAAGAAAATAAGCACATATAAACACACATAAATACACACAATAAATAATTAAAATAATCGTAGCTAAAAACGGGCGGTTACAACTCTCCCCCACTTACATAATTTTCGTCATCAGAAATTACCTTAAGAAAACAACTATGGATACGACTCATTCATCCTACTCTTTGATTCCCAAGTGGCACTCTCATCAGTTGGTCCAAACCAAATCACTTTCACCAAAATGATCTCTTTTCCTCTTAAGCTCCTCACTTCCCGATCTTTAATCTTCACTGACCAAGTCTCAACAGTCAAATTATCCCTTACTTCCAAATCATCCACTAGAATCACATGAGATGGATCATACACATATTTCCTCAACTGAGATACATGAAACACATCATGAAGATTCGACAACGACGACGGTAACGCAACCCGATACGCTACAGCTCCAAGTCTCCAACCTTCTCAATAATCTCAAACGGTCCAACAAAACGAGGGGTCAACTTCCGACACTTCGAAGCACGTCCAACACTGGTTACATGATTCACTCTAAAAAACACATGATCTTCAACTTGAAACTCAATATCCTTTCTCCTGTTATCATGATAACTCTTCTGCCAACTCTGAGACGCTTTCATCTATTCTTAAATCATCTAAACCTTATTAGTTTGGTCAAAGCAAAAAAATTTGATCAAATCTAAGTTAACTATGCGATTTGACAAGTACATTCTGTTACAATTGTGAAATTATGTGGGTCAAATATTTGTTTTTTTTTTCATTTGTTAAACTACATGTGTTAGTACAATAAAAAAAACCGAAAGACCTGCACGTGAGTGTCTGCACCCCATTTAAAAAAAATAATATATGAATGCTTATCATATCATGTTTAATGGTAATACAATTTTTTCCCATGACTTGTTTAATGTTATAACTCATAAGTTTGCAAATCTAAAAAATAAAATAACATAACAACAAAATTCATAGGAATTTAACAAAACCAATAAGACACTAAAAAAATAAAGCTATGCGCAAGTCCTCGACTCCACCTTCACAATTGATGCTCCATTGATTAGTTGTCATGTCAATTGGAATATAATTTGCAGTCAAGTATGTCTACAATAAGACACATATAGAAGATGTTAGTACATCTTAAATTCTGTTAAAAGAACAAGCATTAAGGAGATGATCACACACAAAACAAGATTCAACATATAAAGCATCAAAACATTCATTATTAAAGATCATGTGTTGAATGCTAAATTCAGAAAAATATAAAATAAGATGTTAACAATATCTCATATGCAAATTGTAACACCATCATTGATTTCAATATCTTCACAGTGTGCATTCCAAATGAAAAGATACTATTAGGTGACTATTCAAGGTAGTTGTACAAAGAAATCCTCAAGATAACACCTGAAAGTGTAATTTTGAATTAATCATTTACTCTTTTGAGTTCCAAAACTGAATTCTATGTTTCTTAGATGATATATCAAAGACAAAAGTCATAATTAACCTTAAACAACTGTACGCCATTAAAAAAAAAAGAAGGTTATTACAACACTTTGTAAACATAATCAACAAGTTTCTACAACTATCAAATAAGTTGAAGGGTCAGAGAAGTATATGGATATGTGAGAGAAATCAATAGAGGAACAACATGATGATAAACAAAGAAAATTACACGATTAAAAAATAATATAGAATAATTTTAGTACCTACCTTTTATTTGCACCAACATTCAGTTAGACTACAATCAAGGATTTTATCCTGGGGACATGGTATTCGTAGAAAATACATGTGATAATCATGCTTTCCTGCGATCTAAGATAAAATACAAAAACATATTTCAAAAAGAGGAGAAATGTTTTGTATAGGATAAATACAAAGAATAGGACAATGAGCTTACCACCAACATTGATAATAACAAGAAATAGAGAAACAAAAAGAGTATGGTATAAACAAACTTGAGAATTTCAACCATTTTTTTCTCACCATTTCATTTATCAAATAGAAATTTGTTGATCAGTTTATATAGTAAAAAACCTTCTGTTATAGCTACTTGCAATAAATCCTTTATTAAAATTAAACTTATTTTAAAATGTCTTTTAAATACATTAATGTATCATGTTTGTCCTTATAGCACATGTGATTGATCACTCGATCTTACAATAGATAGGAAAGTTCACAAAATAAATAATAGTGTAAAGAGAGGAATCTTTTTATTATAGGAGTAACACACCAATGAGAAGATAACATCTCTATGTATTAATCGAAAGTCAAGGGTTCAAATCAATGAATGAATAAATAAACTTTAGATTTTCAACATAATTTATTAAATATTTTTTTTCCGAATAATATATATGTAAGGAATCTCATGTTCTCTACTTCAAATAAAATAATTATTATATGCCTCTAAATTATATAGAGAAATCATATTTATCCCTTTTGTTCTCTCAATTGATAACATCACCTTAGTAAAGATTTGAGATAAAATCTTTATCAACATAATAGTTAATTATTTTTTCAACCATCATTTCATTGTTGTTGTTATTATTATTATTTCTTTTATGGTTTATAACATGTCTTTTATATATATATATATATATATATATATATATATATATATATATATATATATATATATATATATATATATATATATATATATATATATGGGGTCTGCTAACTTATACCAACAAAAAACATGAAGGTCCAAGTTAGCAAAAGTGCAACTTTTTTTTTTGTCTAGAAAGTGTACATTTTCATTTGGACAAAAAAAAACCAATATCCACTAGTGTAAACCAATTTAAAGTAAGAGATAGTTTAGTAAATATCCCTCAAGCTATTTGTCATAAAATAAAAGTGGGTCTAAGTTAGCAAATTGGTGCAAGTTAACAAATATGTTTTAATGAAAATTGCTAAAGTAACCCTTAAACTATTTTTAATAAAATAAAAGTGAGTCTAAGTTAGCAAATTGGTGCAAGTTAACAAATATGTTTTAATGAGTCCTCGTGAGCTTGGCTCAGTTGGTATGGACAATGCATAAAATATGCAAGGTTTGGGATTCAAATCCCAGCCACCACAAAAGAAATGATATGTTTTAATGAAAATTATTAAAGTAACCCTAAAGCTATTAGTTTTAAACAATAAAGATTAATTATATTTTTGTCCAATTGAAAAGGTGTACTTTTGCTAACTTAAATCTTCATGTTTCTTGTTGGTCTAAGTTAACAAACTCTCTCTCTCTCTCTCTATATATATATATATATATATATATATATATATATATATATATATATATATATATATATATATATATATATATAGAGGGGGGTTATTTTGACTCCAAGAGTAAGTTTGTTTACTTACTCTAAATCCTAACCTTTAATCATATTATCAATTGATGGCTTAGATTGATTAATAATAAGTGATATTGTAGACTTTAATTTTCTTCTCTATTGGAGTTAACATTCATTACCTCAAGATGCCAACAAAATTAATGACTTTTAATGTTCTGTTTTTTTATTCTTCTCCCTTAATTTTCTTTTTTGTACATATAAGAAGAAAAAAAATATTGTTAGAGATTGTGAACTAAAAAGTTGGAGTTTGTGCACACGTATTATTTAATCTATTATCGAATTTTGTCACTTATCGCAAATAAATGGGATGAAGCTAAAAAAAATTCCTCAAACCATAACAAGTAGTACAAGAGTTTGAATAGTTCATTATGTGAAAGTTTTAACTGATAATGGAAAATTTTACGATGATTGCTTTTCTACCATGCTTTGTTTAAAAAAAATGGTTATCTTTTCTTGTCCTTGTTTGTTAATAAGAAATTCTTTTAACAGTTTTACATTTTCTACATTTTTGCCATCATAGGGTTTTTAAGTTTTGTTGATAAGCTTTTACCATTTTTTTTCTTTATCTCTACAAAAAAGAAAATTATAAGGAAGAAGAATAGAAAAATCAATCCATTAAAAGTCATTAATTTTGTTGCCATTTTGAGTTGATAGTGTTTACTCTAATAGAGAAGAATACTAAAGTCTACAATATCATTTATTATTAATCAATCTAAGTCATCAATTGATAATATGATTAAAGGCTAGGATTTGGAGTAAGTAAACAAACTTACTCTTGGAGTCAAAATAACCCCCCTCATATATATATATATATATAAGTTTTGCTATAAGACACCCTTTATGAAGGTGTCTTTTAACAAGTTATAACTAAAAAATGGATAATTACACCTTGAAGTATGAATTGCTAAAAGACACATTCATAAATGTTTTCTAACAAAACCATATATATATACACACTAAAACAACAAATGATTGTACTCTAGTTTCACTTTCTTCTTTTTACCTTGAAATAAGCATTCGTTTAAGCTAGTATTAGGATTGAGGTCATGATCCAGTTGTCTACAAAATATACATGCTATTCCCACCGTCTTTAAATAAGTGACTTTATTTGATTGTGTGTATTATTCACATAATATATTTTACTATTATGAAAAGATAAATGATAGCATATAAGACGTTGAATTTGTCTCGATACATATTTTTAGAATATTGATTTTTATAACTTTTGCTAATGTTAATACATAATTAAAAATATTTAAGATAAAAAAACATGTATTTGCACGTACGAAACAATCAAACTAGGTCATATATTTTGAGACGGAGGACATGCCCTTTACTTCAAAAGGATTTTTAATACTCTTAAGTATGGCTTAGTGGTAAGAACAAATCATAAAATTGTTTACTTAAGACGGCATTAACAATGGGTCCAATACTATTTTTTTTTTCTGGAGAAGAGTCCAATACTTTTTTTATACACGTATTCATAAATTTAGTTGGAGTGGGATATTGTTCTGTTCAATTGAGTAGTATTTAACTCCTTAAAAAAAAAAAGAGTAGTATTTAGTTTATGTTGAATTTGAACATATTGAGTGAAATTATGCTAATCTAATTAATTTTCCAATATATTATCAAGAGGATGCTTTATATATATTCCTTCAAAAAAAAAAAAAAGGTTGCATTATATATTATATATTAAGGTTGAACTAGTTGTTAAAGTGACAACACATGTCTCACAAATTAAAGACGTGAATTTAAATATCACCGCCGAATTGAGATCATGTAAAATATTTGATATAATATCATCTGTTTTTCTCTCTTTAAAATTCAAATAATTTCATAGTCTCCCTCAAAAAAATAAAATTAATTTCGTAGTTGCTACCGATGACACAATTTTGCAGATGTATTTTGAGCAAATGCTATTTTAAATCTTAAATGTGTCGCGGTCTAGTTCCAAAGATTTGTTTTAGTGATTAGTGATACAAATATTTCAGAGGTTATGGGTTTAAATCTTAATTAAAAAAATGTAAGTGTTCTTTAAACATTTTCAGTGTCGGACATCTTTGCTTGACCCTAAATTTTCTTAAAAAATGTACCATGACCTTGGAACTTCAGAACGGTCTAATTAATTCATCTATACATTTGGTAACGAAATAAAATTAATTTGCTAAAAAAAAAAAGCAAAAAATAATTAATTTGTATATAGCATTGTAAAATGAGTCAATGTTTAATTCATTTACTTTGCTCAATTTATAGTTTGTTTTAAGAAAGAATATACAGAAACGGTAGATTAGTAAGGCTCTTTTAATAAATGGACCCACTAATGGATTCTATTATTCTATCATTTGTAAAAGGTCATGAGATGGGTTGAACAGCAGACTCAATAAGTATACATTTGTTGCGTTGTTTAGTTAGAAATTCTTTTGTTGTCCCAAAGCAATTGTAAGAGTTATTTCTAGGGACCAATTTAGGTTTGACCTTTTGTAATGTTTATAATTTTGATACAATGCAATGACCTTTTGCAATGTTAAACCAAGTGTAAGCAAATGGATAATATATATGAGGCACGAAAAGGGTAAAGCTTAAGTCAATAAAACAAGGTGACTTTGGTTGTCCTTAGAGTGTATGCAAATTCAATAGTTGGAAAATAATTGCAAGCTATACAACAAAAAATTGGGTGTGGGGAACAAATGAAAAAGTTCGTGCGGCATCACTTGTTCAATCATGAGTTGCTTTCAGTCGAGATGGCACGGGAATTTCCTAGGAATATTACAATACATTAATGTCAAAAGTATTGAATAAGCAACAGTTTCATCCATAAAAAATGAATGATTAATCGTCTTTTTTTTAATCTAAAATTACCTCTTTATATTGTTATACTTTTTCTTTTTATTTAAATAAGTAATTTTCACATATATTTAGTGTTTATAGAGGTTCCCCTGTCGTCATTGCTAAGGGATATATTCTTGATGACGGAGTATCATATAATATTTTAAGTTATGTTTTTAGTTGTTCATGGTCTGAGGAACATTTTGTATTGTTTTCATTCGAGTCATGTTGTTAAAGATTACAATAGGCCAGGTGTTAGCTGGTATTTTCTCCAACCTCATTTAATGTGGTCAACATTAGTTGACTTTTATTCTTGCAGGGGTCGAAGTATTTTCCTTTAATCAAAGAAGTTCGACAAAATGTTGGACTTAGCGTGAAGAGTCTTGAAACACTGAAGTTCGAAAAGAAACGAAGCAAGAGGCGAAGCCGCCGAAGTCAAACAACTGCCCTTAGAGCGGGAAAGATTCAAATTTCAAAGGAGAAGAAGTTTCCTCAATGGAGAACGTGGAAGACAAGCAGTTGTCTACATGGAAGGAGTGTTAATCGTGGGATTAGTTTCTTTCCACTTATTTCCTATGTATACATAATAGTTTTTCACAGGGAAAATGGGTCGCAAATTGCCTATACAGAATTCTAAAAACACTCGAAGTACCAGCGCAAGAGAAAAGAGTCACAAAAAATGTATGTAAAAAATTTGTCGAACCACTTTATTTTTAATGCACTTGCATTTGCACTTTTTCTTTTCTTTAAGTTTCAACAATTTAAACTTAATGTTTTAAAACCTGTCGAAAGACGCAACACGGTCTCGTCCCGTTTTTTAAGCAACCTACGAACTCGATGAACGCACACCAAAAAAATGCACAACATGTCCTAGTTTCACTACAATCAAGTCGAGATGCATTGCGCCCCTGTACACACTGATCAAAACGCCCAAGTTTCTGGTTTTTTTGCAGGACTATGAATGATTATATCATGGGTCATGTTAACCAGTGCCCTCGGGGCACTAGTTAAGGAAGCCAAAAGAAGAAATTGTAAATCAAAAAAGATACTTTTTAAGTTTTTAATGCATTGATTACACAACTTTGTTCGGCCAAGTGGCTAGTTCAAATCCAAGAACAGCTTGTGCCTGTCAATTCATTTCGGTTAACGGCCAAGTGGCTGGTTCGCATCCAAGAACAGCTTGTGCCTGTCAATTCGCTTCTGTTATCAGCCAAGTGGCTAGTTCGCATCCTAGAACAGCTTGTGCTTGTCAATTTGCTTCTGTTATCAGCCAAGCGGCTAGTTCAAAGCCAAGAACAACTTGTGCCTATCTACCTGTCAGTATTCTCGGTCAAGTTCCCAGTTCGAGCCAAAAGAACAACTTGTTCCTGTCAATTTGCTGTTTGTTTCCCCAGTAAACCTTGTTATTTGCTATTTTGTTAATGTCTACCAATCCCGTAGTGGATACGACATACCCTGTTATTTGCTATCTTGTTAATGTCTACCAATCCCGCAATGGATACAACATACTTTGTTAAACCCAACTCTCAGTTTGTCTTGCATTCATAACCCAAATGTTGCATGGCATACATGACATTCACAAATGTATTTTTACGCCCAAAATCAGTGCAATGTCAATATTTAAGTATCTTCGTCCCGTCAAGCCAAAGACTCTGTCTCTTGACCCTCCAGACAAAGAAACTTAAATAGGGGCAGCTGTCATACCCTCATTTTGGACCTAAAAATTACTCCTTCAAATTTCTTTTCTCTGACACTTTTTTCACTGTGTTTTACTCTGCAATTTTCTACTGTGCTTCAACTGCATATATTACTATTTCTGTCTCTAATCTTCTTGCATATAAGGCCATCTAAAGTGCTTTTGTTGCATTACAAGTCATTTGAAATTTTCTAAACCATTGCACATTTTCTTGCATTTTAATTCCAAATATTTGTGTAAAAATCATACAGAAAGGGTATTTTGGTCATTTCCTGCAATGGAACCCATTTTAGTCCCTACATTTGTCTCTGAGTCTTTTCAACTTGTCTGTACAAATCATTTGTCAAATTCTGTCTAAAAATCATTTCAGCATTGCATCTGAGTCAGTCTGAGTCGTTTTAGTCCTTAGGGGCATTTTAGTCTTTTCACATCAAAATTTTGACAGAGAGGTATTTTAAAATACCTCATTTTGGTAGTTTGTTCGTTTTAGTCCATTTTGTCGTTTTTTTAACTGTGTCACTTTACGTTGTTTTCCAAATTACCAATTTTACCAATTTTATTTTTTATTGTAAATTTTACCAATTTTATTTTTTATTTGCAAATCAGTCCAATTTTATTTTTTCTCTTATTTGCAAGTTAGTCCAGTTTTACCTTTTTTTTCTTCTTATTTGCAAGTTAGTCCTTTATAGTTTTTATTTTGCAGAAAGGTCCAAAGGTCAAATTTAGTCCAAATGCCACGCGGGCAGTCCAGGCCAGATGGCGCATCTCTATTGGTCCAAATGCACACTTGGCAGCCTATAAAAGGCCAGCCACTGTAGAGTCAGAAAAAAAGCCACAGAATTCATGCCACATCACAAACAGATTCAGATTTTCTCTCTCTATTCAGTTACGATCAAAATCCACAAAAAACTCAGAAAATCACAAGAACACAAAGAGCAATTTCTACAAACCCTAACTTTTCCAGAATCAAATTCAAGCAAAATTCCATGGAATTCATGGTGGTTCTCAGAGATTCAACACTGAATCTTCATCATTGAACCATTTCCCTGCAATTCAAGCGCGAATTCACCACTGGAAGCGGCGAATTCAAACGCGATCACAGAGGAAAGATCGAGAAGAAAAGGGAAAGAGAATTCAAAGGATTTGAACCGGTGAAGAAGAAGAAGTAGAGATTACCGATTTATTTTCGGATTCAAGCCAAAAAATCAACAAAACAGAATCACAATCCAAGTTCTTGAAGATTCTGGTTCGAATCTCCGATTAAAGCACAGGTAAACACATAAACCTACCTTTTTCTTGCTCAAGAACATCAACGAATTCAAATCGATGCAGATCCACAGAGGTTCAAAGAATTTCGTTCAAAAACTGTGAAACCCTAAAAAAAAAAAGCTTTGAAAACCGTAAAACTTCACGATCTACAACGAATACCAACCGTTGTAGATCAATGAAGTCATAGGAAGCTTCGTTCAAAAAGATTTAAATAAAAGCGAACAAAAACAGTTTGAGACCGTGAAGAACCTTTCAAGATCTACATCGATTCATAGCTTGCATGTAAGTTTCAATGGCGGATTTGTGTTTAGGATGATGAGACGAATTGATCGAACCATGTTTGAGTGAATTCTGGGTAGTTTAGAACGAATTAGGGTTAGGGTTTCATCGGAGAAGACGAGAGAAGAAGAGAGAACGATGAAGAAGAGAGAGAAACGGTGGGGAAAAATGAGGAGAACCGGGCCAATTCCTTTTATATAGGCGCTGAACCGGGTCGGTTCAGACCCGATCCAGTCTTCCTGTATTCTTGGCCTTTAGATCTAGGTCTTAGAGGATCCGGATCAATCCAATGCCTCTGAGGCATCCTGAAGATCCGGATCCATCAGCTTGCGTGGGTTTTGGGCTTTTTACCCGTGGGCTTTGGTTTCTTGCATTTATCTTTGTATTTTTGCTATACACACCTCTTTTATTGCTATCTGAACCCCTGTGCGCTTTATTTTTCTTGCAAAAAATTCCTAAAAAATTCCTACTTGTTTCTTGATGCATTTTTGGCTGTTTTGTGATATTTTTACATGTTTGAAATTGATAAAAAATATATGTTAGTTTTTTCTTTTGATTTGTGTATTTTGAGTATTTTTGTGAAAGTTTCTCGCATGATTTTTTTGACCTAATTTTTGCCACATGATATTGCTACTTGATACTTGACTTTGTGATATGTTTACTTTTGAGTTCATGTTAATTCTTACAGTTTTGCAAGGTTGATTGTTAATTTCTTGTTTTGCAAGTAATGTGAATTCTTTGTTTGAAAATAAAGTGTGAAATATGCTTATGAATGTGAGTGTGAACATGTCTTGTAATTCTCACATTGTGCTTGAAATAAATCCTTGAAAATTGCTTTGATGAGAGAATTATAGGTCATATGCTTGCTTAAATTTGGTGATTAGTTCTTGTGCACTTTCTTTCCATTATTACATCTTGCTATTATTTTTTGGTCAATTTGTTTAACATTCTTTTCACTATTATTTCTTGCCATTTTTGCCTACTATTTCTCGCCTATCTTTTGCTATCATTTCATACCTTGTCCTACTAACCATTTCATTTCATGTTTCATACATATTGAGTATTCCACCATTTCATCTTTATCCTTTAGCCTAGGTTTTATTCAATTTCCATGCCAATTTCCATATGATTTTTAGGTAGTTATTTCTTCATTTTAATTTCTTGCAAGACCATAGAATGTAAACTAGGGCCAATGTAAAGGACAATGAACTCTATAATGATGTACACCGACACAAGCACCGACACGCACACACGTTGTATGATTTACCGTTAGATGTATGTTTAGGACACGCGAAACTTAGGAAAATCCATTTCCCAAAAAAGTTATCAATTTCATCACTTGAAAAACAATTTTTCCCAATAAACTTTGGAGTCAAAACCCCATTGTGTTTTGTCTTTTATTTTCTTAATCAAAATTCAAATACAAACTAATTCATAACTAGACTACTATTTTCTTTAATAATTGAACCAATCTCACCATTTTCTTGCCCAAGCCTTTACCGCCTCTTTCTTTTCTTCAAAATCATTTTCAAAATTAAAATCAACCTAAACTCACAAAAAAAAACATTTTTTGAGAGAGAACTACATGGAGTTTGATCCCTTAAAAGGGTATGTAGGCAAGAGGTCAAAACCTCTCCAAGTCCAATAAAAATAAAATCCAAACACTTCTTCCCCCATTCTTAAAATAAACAATCTTTTTTCAATAAATAGCATTAAAAATAAAGCGTAGACGTAAATCTAGAAAAACGGTTCCTATAGAGTACTATAGTCGTTATGGGTGCCTAACACCTTCCCGTAGCGAAATTTGCCCCCGAACTTAGAATTTCTAAGGGTTTTCTCAATTTTCCCCTCCCCCAAAAAAATAGAGATATCAATGATTGAAAGGTTCAAGCCTAATAAATGACTTGACACCCGAAAATCGCGATAACACAACCCTATGGTAATTTGCACTCCTAATTCAGTCAATGATTATCTAGCATAATGACAGATCAACTCAATAATTCCACCCAATCTCTTGACCTAGAATTCTCCCCGCAAGTAACAACCCCTTAATCTCTTAAGTGAATTAGGAACCGTTGGAGGTTTTAATAGAACGTTAATCCGTATGTCATAACCTAATAATGATCTATCTCTAGCTTGATTACTTAGGTTACACTTACTACCTAGATCAGAGTCAAAAGCCAGGCTAATGGACATTCAATCTCTAAGAACAATTTGCACATTCACAAAGCTAGGGTTAATAGTCAATGAGTAAACATACAAAAAGCATTAAGCACAAGATAATATGAATTATAAACTAAACTTTCATTGATATTCAAAGGAGTTCAACAAACTAACATTCCCATAGGGTTACATCATATTCATCTTAGTCTCAATCACAAAGAGATTAGTTACTCATAGCTAAAGTAAGAGATAACTAACATAAACAAAAAGATTCATACATGAATTGGATGATAGACTATGAGTTATGATGGTTGGCCACCAAATCTGCAAAGCTTTTGCTCCAAAATATGCCTCTGGTCTCCAAATTCGTCCACCCCCTTTCAAAAAACGCACTTTTCTTTTTATAGCCCAGGCGAATTCGGTGGCCGAGCCTTTAAAATCGGTGGCCGAATTGACCTAGTTCGGTGGCCGAATTGAGCTGGTTCGGTGGCCGAAAAATGCCGAAGCGAGAGTGTAAAAATCAGCAGCAAATTCGGTGGCCGAACTGTGAATATCGGTGGCCGAATTCTGACTTCTTCAAACTTCAAATTTTCGTCTTTTGTGGCTTTCAACTCCATGAATCACAATGAATAACCCTTAAAAATGTATGAAAAATGCCTACTAAACTAGTAATGACAGAGTGTCATCACAACCCCAAACTTGCATCGTTACTTGTCCTCAAGGAACAAACTTAAAAATGAAAAATAACAGAAAAGTAACACTTACTCCACCAAATGATCATGTCAAAAGTTCATCTCCCTAGTTAGCAAATTATTAGCTAACTCGCTTGGTAACACTTCCATTCCACAACTTCACGCAACAAAATTGAAATATAACAAGGTTCGCTCAGTCGACATGCAAGACCACTATATTACCAAAACTTGAAAAATTTCTAAGAATCAATCAAATTCAATATTATGTACACACTTTTAAGGACTTTTTAGGTTAAAACGAGGCTTAGGTTAGGGGTGGGATCATTTGGAAAGTAGGCTAAAGAAAAACAATGGAGTTAAGCATCAACCTATTGAGTTATAGTACACCACACCAAAATTTTCACAACAAAAAGGGCTGGAGAATTTTTTTTCTTTTTGAAAAGACACTTGATCACTTCCTTCTTACTCAAAGCATGTTACACCATTTTTTTTTTAGCTGCAAAATTTTGACACTACAGCTTATTTTATCATGCTTATTTTTCTCTTTTTTTTTTTTCAAGCACCAAGTAATTTCTTTTCTTTTTCTCTAGTACCCTTACCCTAAACTTAAACTGTTGCTAGTTCCATGAGCAACCCCAAACTTGAACTTTTTCATAACAACACACAACTACATACCTAACTCCAACAAAATTGGGGTACATTCCTAAGGTCCCTAGGCTTGTAAAGTGGTTAGTCGGTGAAACAAGGGGTCTACATCCTAATGGCTCAACTTGGTTTAAACAAAGGATAATTCAATATAAACAAAGGTGGGCTACAAAGGCTCAAGGTACAAGCAACTTGCCTTAGTGTGTACAACATATGACCAATCAATATCAAAGAAAAATCGCAAATCCTAGAAATAGCATCCACATGGAAACACTCATTTGTAAAAATTGAAAAATAAATTTGGGCAATAACCTTACAAGCTGAGGTTTCTGGAAGTTGCGGCTACCTAAGCATCCTTCATGCCGTACTCTTCCCTTAAAGAATCATGCAAGCACTACCTCCTTTGAACTTTTGACAGACCGTTGGTGGAGTCTTTGTTACTGAACTAGTAAATTTCAAGAAAAGTTAATTCATTGATAATAAACAAATTCAGATGCAGTGCAAAACATTAGGGGAATCATAAAATCATAACCAGACATTTCTCAAGTTTGACTCCTTTCAGAATGAAATAACAGATGCAAATAACAAAAACAAAATTCGAAAGCAAATAAACATATTAAAGGTGTTTGGGCAAGACAAGGTGCCCAAATCACTGTGGTGCTCCATAGGACCCTCCTGGTCCGGATGGTGGCTGATGATAATTCTGAAAAATATCACTATGCTCCGACTGAACTCTGTAATACTCAGCCCTGATGCTCGCCTCTCTCTCAGCTCCCCTCTGCCGCTCCTGCTCAAAGTAATCCTCCATATCCTGTGGGCTACTAAACCTCTCAAAAGCACCTGTCATCAGATTAGTGCTTCGACGGTAAAGTTGTGCCGCCTCATAGAACGGTTGCAGGAAAGCTGGTCCCGGGACTCGATCTCTAGAAGACATATCCTGTGCCCAGTTGGCCATAACATAGTTGTACTCATTATAGTAATTAGGGAGGTCCTGCGGTGGCACCTGTGGTGGTGGCATCTACGGTATCGGATCCTGCTCCATCATCTGAGGCTACTGTTGGCGCACTGCATTTCTCTCATGCCTTTCCAATTCTTTCTCATAACCCTCTATCAAGGAATCATATATAAATGTCAAAGATCTCACATACACATAAGTAGGTTCAACCGAGACCTGAGCAGCTTGACAAAGTATGTTAATCAAACAACAACGTCCCAAAGTATTCCTATCAGTCCTAACCAACTTATGCAAACTGTGAGCCATCAATTCTCCCACATTCATCTCCTCATCAGAAATCAAGGAAAGCAAAATAATCACCCTTTCCCTTATCATCTCAGCAGTGGTAGAAGTTTGATCTATTACCGTTTGAATGAAAGAGGCCCATGCTTTGTACTCAGGTAGTGTAATGCCCTAGTTTTTATTTAATTATTTTTGGTTGATTTTAAGCCTTTTATGTGATTTATAATGATTTATGTGATTATTTGGAGTATTGTTATTTTATTATTTAGCAGTTTTTATTATTTATTATAAATAAGAGAGAATTATTATTTATTTGAAATTTTGACGGTTTATGAGAATTAATAGAAATTATTGGAGTTAGGAGGGGGTTACATTTTAATTATGGGAATTAAGGGGAGTTAAGTGAAATGAAAAGGGGGTTAAGGAAATATTGGTGAGAATAGGAAAAGGTAAGGCAGAAAACATTTTCACGTACAGTAAAACAAGAGTTTTGAGAGATAGAGGAGAAAACCAAGAACAAGGAAGGAGAGCCAAGGGGAGAGTCAATTGTTGTAGAGTTTTTGTTCATCTAAATTAAGGTAAGGGTGAGGCTAGTTTTCAATTAATAATATGTATATAATTGCTAAAATTGAATTGAAATTGTGTTTCTTGAGTTAGGGTTGCAAAGATTATGAAAAGTTGCTAAATGTTCTGATTTATGTTGTTGATTGCATGTTTCTGACTTGTTTTTGGTTGTTGTGTTGCATATAGAACCTATAAACATCTGTTAGAACACGTTTTGGGTAATCAGGGGTAAATTGGGTTTTGGATGAGATAGGGTTAGAAAACCCGTAGAACTTTTTCCCTACCCAGATGAATGGTCGCTTAAGAGAGCAACCCGTCGCTTAAGCGAGCATTCAATCTAGTTGCCCAGAATTTTCTTTAGCCTGCACGCTCAAGCGAGCTCCAAGCGAGCTCTCAAGCGACCAACTTCTAACTTTCGTCATTTAGGTCGCTCAAGGGAACGGCAAGCGAGCCACAAGCGTGCAAACCGTGAAGCTACGTCTTTTTGGTCGCTCAAGCAAGCAGTAGGTCGTTCAAGCGTGCTGGGTCCTGTGCGACCATTTTCTGAATTTTGCTTAGTGCATTAGGACATTAATCTGAGCATCCTAAAATGTTTTCTTGATTTATTTAACCTTGTTTATGAAGTGAATATTATAAATGAAAGTATAACTATGTGAATATATGTATATGTATATATATAATTATATATGCCATACCGTTGATTTCCGTTGTTGTTGTCGTTGTATCGTTGTTGTCCAAGTTGGTGAGTGTGTCATAAATGATTTCGGGACAGTTGTTGTTGTCGTAGTTATTGTTGTTGTTGTTGTTGTTGAGTTGTATGTAGATATACACAGTGTTAAGTCCATTGCATGTTCATACCTTGTTGAGGGCTCATGCCCTGGAATGTTCATCATTCAACCGTTGAGGGCTTATGCCCTGGAACGCCTTGTCGTTCAACTGTTGAGGGCTTATGCCCTGGGATGCTTTAACCAACCAAAACTGTTTAGGGCTCATGCCCTGGAATGCCTTGTCATTCAAACGAGTAAAATGGTACCACATGCATATTGTATTAGTTGTTGTCGTTGGTGCCTTGTCGTAGTCGTTGTTGTTGGTTGTTGTCGTTGTGTCATTGCATAGTCGATGTCGTCGGTTGAGCTGTTGTTGTGTTGTTGTTGTTGGATGAATTTTAATATGTTGTTATCCATGAAGTATATATAAATATTGAAGTATTTTGTTGACTTTTAGGGTGTTAGATTCAATTGATGAATTATATATTATTATTGTTGTTTGTGAATCTCACCCCTTCTTCTTGAAAATGTTGCCCTTCGTATGAGTAACTTGCAGGTAATGAAGATTAGTAGAAGTGGTGGCTCTTGTGTCTTAGGGCTCTGATACGTAACGGGATGGGAATTAGTTGTTGTATTTTCATTCCTTTATGTATCAATTTTTGAAACATGTTGTTGAAGTTTTTATTGTTGTTGAAGTGTAATGGTGTCGAATAATGTTTTATGACTATTGGTGGCCTTTGTGCCAATTTATTGAAGTCGTTGACGTTGAAAACAATTTTCCGCTGCAAATTATTATTTGTTATATTGTTGAATAAATAGTATATTATTAAATCTATTTAAGAAATTTTGAAAAGCAGTGTAATGCTCCGTTTCGTTGATTTACTCTGATTTTATATTAAATATTAGTTGTTGGGATAACGGGGTGTTACAATTGGTATCAGAGCAGGTTGGTCCGTCCGACCAAGTAGTAGAGTCGTGTCGAGTCACATAGTGTCGTGTATTAACCTTACACTGTTTTGTTGTTCTGATTGTTGCTTACGATGTAAAATTTCGAGATGGCCGGAAGAAATGATGCTGCTATTGCTGCTGCCCTCGAAGCTATTGCTCAAGCTGTAGGACAACAGCGAAATGTTGGTGCTGGGAATGATGGAGTTAGAATGCTGGAAACTTTTCTGAGGAACCATCCCCCAACATTCAAAAGAAGGTATGATCCAGATGGAGCTCAGAAGTGGCTCAAAGAGGTGGAAAGGATCTTCAGGGTTATGCAATGCAGCGAAGTGTAGAAGGTGCGTTTTGGTACGCACATGTTGGCTGAAGAGGCGGATGACTGGTGGGTAAGTCTTTTACCTGTCTTAGAGCAGGATGGAATTGCTGTGACTTGGGCTGTGTTCAAAAGAGAGTTTCTGGACAGGTATTTTCCGGAGGACGTCCGAGGTAAGAAGGAGATCGAATTCCTAGAATTGAAGCAGGAAGACATGTCTGTGACTGAATATGCTGCAAAATTTGTGGAGGTTGCTAAGTTCTTTCCACATTACACTCCTGATATTGCTGAGTTCTCGAAGTGTATTAAGTTTGAGAATGGTCTGTGTGCTGATATAAAGCGGGCCATTGGTTACCAGAAGATAAGGAACTTCTCTGAGTTGGTAAGCAGTTGTAGGATCTATGAAGAGGATACGAAAGCTCACTATAAGGTGATGAGTGAGCGTAAAGGTAAGGGACAGCAGAGTCGTCCGAAGCCGTATAGTGCCCCAGCTGATAAGGGTAAACAGAGGCTGAATGATGAGAGGAGGTCTATGAGAAGAGATGCACCTAAGGAGATTGTCTGTTTCAAGTGTGGTGAGAAAGGCCACAAGAGTAATGTTTGTGATCGTGATGTGAAGAAGTGTTTCCGGTGTGGAAAGAAGGGTCACACGATAGCCGAATGCAAGCGTGGTGACATTGTTTGTTTCAACTGTGATGAGGAAGGTCATCTTAGCTCGCAGTGTACAAAGCCTAAGAAGACTCAAACTAGTGGAAAGGTGTTTGCTTTGACTGGTACGCAGACTAGTAATGAAGACCGACTTATCAGAGGTACTTGTTTCTTTAATAGTATTCCTTTAATCGCTATTATTGATACTGGTGCTACACATTGTTTCATTGCTGCTGATTGTGCACGTAAGTTGGGTTTGATTATGTCTGGTATGAATGGAGAGATGGTTGTTGAAACTCCAGCTAAGGGTTCAATAACTACTTCTCTTGTTTGTTTGAGCTGTCCGTTGTCTATGTTTGGTAAAGATTTCGAAGTTGACCTTGTATGTTTGCCGTTGAAGGGTATGGATGTGATCTTTGGGATGAACTGGTTAGAATATAACCGTGTTCATATCAATTGTTTTAGTAGGACGGTGTATTTTTCTTCTGCTGAAGAAGAGAGTGGGGCGGAATTCCTAACCACTAAGCAGCTGAAGCAATTAGAACGCGATGGGATCTCAATGTTTTCCTTGATGGCGTATTTGTCGGTGGAGAATCAAGCCGTGATTGATAGGTTGCCGGTTGTAAATGAGTTTCCAGAAGTATTTTCAGATGTGCCACCAGAGAGGGAGGTTGAATTTTCAATTGACCTTGTTCTAGGAACGAAACCGGTATCGATGGCACCTTATCGTATGTCGGCGTCCGAGTTAGCTGAATTGAAGAAACAGTTGGAGGATTTACTTGATAAGAAGTTTGTAAGGCCGAGTGTTTCACCTTGGGGAGCACCGGTATTGTTGGTCAAGAAGAAGGATGGTAGCATGCGGTTGTGTATTGATTACCGTCAGTTGAATAAAGTGACGATAAAGAATAGGTATCCACTTCCGAGGATTGATGATTTGATGGATCAGTTAGTGGGTGCACGTGTGTTTAGTAAAATTGACTTGAGGTCGGGTTACCATCAGATTAAGGTGAAGGATGAAGATATGCAGAAGACGGCCTTTAGGACACGATATGGACACTATGAATATAAAGTGATGCCTTTCGGTGTTACTAATGCGCCTGGTGTGTTTATGGAGTATATGAACAGAATTTTTCATGCTTATCTGGATAAATTTGTTGTTGTGTTTATTGATGATATCCTAATTTATTCTAAGAATGAAGAGTTGCATGCAGAGCATCTGAAGATTGTGTTGCGGGTGTTGAAAGAGAAGAAGTTGTATGCCAAGTTGTCCAAATGTGAATTCTGGTTAAGCGAAGTAAGTTTTCTTGGCCATATTATTTCTGGTAATGGTATTGCTATAGATCCATCGAAAGTTGATGATGTATCGCAATGGGAGACTCCGAAGTCAGTTACAGAGATTAGAAGTTTCCTAGGTTTGGCAGGTTACTACCGCAGATTTATCGAAGGATTTTCGAAGTTGGCACTTCCATTGACTCAATTGACCTGTAAAGGTAAAGCTTTTGTGTGGAGCACTCAGTGTGAGAGTAGTTTCAATGAGTTTAAGCAGCGGTTGACGACAGCTCCAATTTTGATTTTACCGAAGCCGAATGAACCTTTTGTTGTGTATTGTGATGCGTCCAAGTTAGGCTTAGGAGGTGTTCTTATGCAGGATGGCAAGGTAGTGGCTTATGCTTCGAGACAGTTGAGAATTCATGAACGGAATTATCCTACGCATGATTTAGAGTTGGCGGCTGTGGTCTTTATGCTGAAGATTTGGAGGCATTATTTTTACGGTTCTAAGTTCGAGGTGTTTAGTGATCACAAGAGTTTGAAATATTTATTTGATCAAAAGGAATTGAATATGAGGCAGAGAAGGTGGCTTGAATTGTTAAAAGATTATGATTTTAGTTTGAATTATCACCCCGGTAAAGCTAATGTGGTTGCAGATGCTTTAAGCAGGAAGACGTTGCACATGTCCGCTATGATGGTAAAGGAGTTTGAATTGCTTGAACAGTTTAGAGACTTGAGCCTAGTTTGTGAGTTGTCACCTCAAAGTGTGCAGTTAGGTATGCTGAAGATCAATAGTTATTTCTTGAACCGTATCAAGGAAGCGCAGAAATTTGATGTTAAGTTTGTTGATTTGATGGTTGCTAGTAACCAAACAGCAGATGGTGACTTTAATGTTGATGACCAAGGTGTGTTGAGATTCAGAGGGAGGATTTGTGTTGGAACAAAGGGTGTTTCACAATTATACCACTTAAGTTTTGATGATAACAAGGTATTAAAAATTATCAATTGGATATGCTAAAAGTTTATTCAAGTGTACAGGACCATTAACAAAGATTTATTTACAAGAGGTTCTGACTGAATGAATTAAAGAGCAAAGGAAATTTAGACTGAATCTTGAAGAACATCTGAATGAAAGCGCTCCTGTAAAATCAAAGTCAGAATGCGTCTGAAGAAAGAGCTCCTGAAGATGACATCATCAGAAGCCAGTTCTTCAGAGGCAGACTCATCAGAAGCAAATAGTCTCCAGAGGCAAATTCATCAGAAGCAAAGATTCTTCAGACACTGGAAAGCGTTGACAAAGTACAATGTACGAAAAGTACAACCACTATGCCTACGCTTGTTCCTGCAACCACCAACTCTCTACAGTATCCGCTATACACGACAAGAATAACAACAACTAATGCAGAGACTTTACCATATTTGATGGAATGAATTTGAATTTGATTTCATTGTACAAGCCTCAAATCAAGCAAAGGATCAAGGTGTCAAATCAGCTTCGGTAAAGAAAAAAATGATGAGCTGGCAGTTCCCAACGTCTCTCAAATTCTCTATAAATAGAGATGAAGACTTGAAGAACTGATCACTGCACATACACGTGAATTAGGCTATTCTCTCATACTCCAAGTCGCAAACATTGCTCATCAACAACTTAGATAATTCTTACAAAAGTTATATCTTAGAATTTCTAAGTTCCTAGAGAAAAACAGAGTATGTTCTGTTTCGTTTTGTTTTGTGAATACCTCTGATTGTATATCAAGTATTCAAAACTCTTTTCAATTCTCTGTAATTGTGTTGAAGTCTCTTGCTTGTGTGCTTGAGCATTTGAAGTCTCTTTCTTGTGTGATTGAGCAAAGGAAGTCTCATACTTGTGTGTTTGAGCAACTTGTAATTTGATATTACATTTTAGTGGAACTCTCCTTGGAAGTGCAAGGGGGACATGACTACTTCCGGATTGTGGAAGGAACCTGTATAAATTGCTTGTGTCTTTTTTCTTTCTTGCATTTGTTCTATATTCCGCTGCTAAGACTCTGAACTCTGATCAGACTCTGAACTCTATAGTCACATCATGGGAATGGATGAAGAATTGTGGGATGTTCTTGAAGATGGCGTTGGTGATCTGAGGTTAGATGAAGAAGGTGCTGCTCTTGATAGGAAAGCTCACACTCCTGAGCAGAAAAAGCTTTATAAGAAACATCATACGATCAGAGGCATTCTTGTGGCTGCCTTGCCTCATAAAGAGTACTTAAAGATGAGTGACAAATCAACAGCAAAGGCTATGTTCACCTCATTGTGCTCACTTTATGAGGGTAACAAGAAAGTCAGAGAGGCCAAGGCTACTATGCTTGTTCATCAGTATGAGTTGTTCAGAATGAAGGAGGATGAAAACATTGAGACCATGTACTCAAGGTTTCAGACTCTTGTTTCTAGACTTCAGATTCTGAAGAAAAGCTACGTAACGTCTGATCATGTGAACAAGATTCTGAGAAGTTTACCTGCAAAATGGAGACCGAAAGTGACAGCCATTGAGGAAGCTAAAGATTTAAACACCTTGAGTGTTGAAGATCTCATAAGCTCCTTGAAATGTCATGAGATAGGTCTTAACGAGCATGAACCTGTCAAGAAGCCCAAGTCCATCGCATTAAAGTCCAGAGGCAAGTCAGGTAAGGCTCTGAAGGCTTTGGAATCTAAAGAAGAATCTACATCTGAAGATTCTGATGAAGACTCTGAGATTGTTCAAGAGATGGCTATGCTCACCAACAGATTACAATACCTCGCGAAGAAGAACAAGAAGTTTATGAACAGAGGTAGTAGTCACAAAAGCTCGAGAAAGGAAGATCAGAAAGGTTGCTTTAACTGTAAGAAGGTTGGACACTTCATTGCTAAATGTCCAGACTTGCAGAAAGAGAAATCCAAGGAAAAATCTAAGAAAGCTTTTTTCAAGTCTATAAAATTCAAGAAGCAATTCAAGAAGAGCTTGATGGCAACTTGGGAAGATCTGGATAATGAGTCTGAGTCTGACAAAGATGATGCTGAAGATGAAGCTAAAATAGCTCTGGCTTTGGTAGCTACTGCTAATAATGAAGAAGAATCATCTGATGCTGAGTCAAGTACAGATTCTGAAACTGAAACTGAGGTATACTCTAAACTCACTAGATCTGAACTAATTGATTCTCTCAAAGAACTTCTTTGTCATTATGAAAACCAATCCACTGAGTTGAGGAGAGTTAAGCAACGATACATTAAGCTGCTAAAACTCCATGAATCAACTAAGACGAAAATCGATGCTTTAAAACAAGAGAATAATGATTTGAAAACAATGACTAAGAAGGGTGATAATAAAACCTTGTCTGAGCAGGATGCTGCTCTTCAAGAGTTTATTAACACAGGAATTGATAGAACCAAAGTTGCATCCATGATTTATAGCATAAATCAGAACAACAAAAAGGGAATTGGTTTCATAGGAGGAAACTCTAGTGAAGTAAATCTGAAACCTTGTTCTGATAACATCAGAGAAGGTCTGAAAACTCATTTTGTGTCTGAGTCTGAAAAAGCTTCTCATTCAGAATCTAAGTCTTTAAATTCAGAGGAGCTGACTAAGTCAAAACCTAAGAATCATAAGACAAAGGTCACGAATGACTCTAAATCAAAAGCTCCAACGTTACAGATTCTGAAAAGATCAGAACCTATCAAACAGGTTCTGAAGAAAACAAAGTCTGAAACTCAAAAGCCTAGAATTCAGAGGAAGGAGGCTATTTTTACTAAGTCACATTCTAAGACTAAAGGTTCTGAACCCAAAGTCTGGAAGAAGACTGATAAAGAAAAATTCAGACTGAGAACACAACAGAGATTCAGAACTTCTAGGACTAACCCATGAAAGTATGGGTACCTAAGACACAAATTGTTGATGCTGCAGATATGTCTAAAAGGAAATACAAAGCAGAAGTCCTGGTATCTGGATAGTGGCTGCTCGCGACATATGACGGGAGAAAAGTCTATGTTCCTAACCCTGACCATGAAAGAGGGAGGAACTGTGGGATTTGGAGGAAACCAAACTGGCAAAATCATTGGTACTAGAACAATTGGTAATTCCTCAGTCTCAATCAACAATGTGTGGTTTGTAGATGGACTAAGGCATAACCTACTTAGCATAAGTCAATTTTGTGATAATTGTTATGACGTCTTGTTTAATAAGAACAACTGCACAGTAATCAACACTGATGACCAATCTGTAGTGTTTAAGGGAAAGAGAAAGAACAATGTTTATAAGATCAATTTTTCAGAACTGACTGATCAGAAGGTATTTTGCCTCTTGTCAGTGAGTGATAAGAAATGGCTGTGGTACAGAAGGTTGGGACATGCTAACTGGAGATTAATCTCTAAGCTTAGCAAGTTACAACTTATCAAAGGCCTACCAGACATTGATTATCATTCAGATGCACTATGTGGTGCATGTCAGAAAGGAAAAATTGTTAAAACTTTTTTCAAATCTAAAGACATTGTTTCTACCTCCAGACCATTAGAACTACTCCATATTGATTTATTTGGACCAGTCAGTACTGCATCCATATATGGAAGTAAATATGGATTGGTGATCGTTGATGATTACAGTAGATGGAGTTGGGTTAAGTTTCTCAAATCTAAAGATGATTCATATGATGTGTTTACAAAATTTTGTATTCAAGTCCAATCTGAAAAAGAACTTAAAATACTAAAAGTAAGAAGTGATCATGGGAGAGAATTTGAAAATGAGTCATTTGAAATATTTTGTGAAAAATTTGGAATTGTCCATGAATTCTCTTCTCCTAGAACTCCACAGCAAAATGGAGTTGTAGAGAGAAAGAATAGGAATCTTCAAGAAATGGCAAGAACCATGATTCACGAAAACAATCTGGCAAAACATTTTTGGGCAGAAGCAGTGAACACAGCCTGTTATGTTCAGAACCGGATCTATATCAGACCCATACTGAACAAAACAACATATGAACTCTTTAAAGGCAGGAAACCTAACATTTCTTACTTTCATCAGTTTGGATGTACATGTTACATTCTGGACAATAAAGTCTATTTGAAGAAATTTGATGCAAAAGCTCAAAAGGGAATCTTTCTAGGTTACTCTGAGAGGTCTAAGGCATACAGACTGTATAACTTGGAAACACTCTGTGTTGAAGAGTCTATGCATGTCAAGTTTGATGACAAAGAGCCTGGAAGTCAAATTCCAGAGCAATTTGAAAACAATGCAGGTTCAGAAGAGTCTGATGATTATTCAGAACCTGATCAGACTTCAGAGACACATGATACTTCAGAAGCTGTGACAGCTCTTGATGTTCCAATTGTTGATACTTCTGAAAGAGATCATGATGATTCACAGCAAGTTAACCAATCCAAAAATTCATTCAAGTACAAGTCTTCTCATCCTGAGGATCAGATCATTGGGAGCAAAGAAAGCCCCAGAAGAACTAGATCTCATTTCAGACCTGAAGAGTCTGCCTTGGGTCTGCTATCCATGGTAGAACCTACAACAGTTGATAAAGCACTAGCTGATGATGGATGGATCTTAGCAATGCAAGATGAGCTTAATCAATTTAAAAGGAATGACGTATGGGATCTTGTATCTAAGCCTGAACACAAGAACATTATTGGAACTAAATGGGTGTTTAGGAACAAGCTGGATGAACAGGGAGAAGTAATCAGAAACAAAGCCAGACTTGTTGCTCAAGGATACAGCCAACAAGAGGGCATTGATTACACTGAAACTTTTGCTCCAGTTGCAAGATTGGAAGCAATCAGGTTACTTCTTTCCTACGTAGTAAATCACAACATAACTTTGTATCAAATGGACGTTAAAAGTGCATTTCTCAATGGAGTCATATCTGAAGAAGTGTTTGTGAAACAACCACCTGGTTTTGAGGACTTAAAACATCCTGACCACGTTTATAAGCTAAAGAAATCTCTGTACAGTCTGAAACAAGCTCCCAGAGCTTGGTATGACAGACTGAGTAATTTCTTGCTTAAAAACGATTTTAAAAGAGGATAGGTTGACACAACACTCTTCAAAAAAATACTTGAGAAAGACATTCTGATTGTACAAATTTATGTTGATGATATTATTTTTGGTTCAACTAATAGATCTCTTTGCAAGGAATTTTCTAAGATGATGCAGGAAGAATTTGAAATGAGCATGATGGGAGAACTGAAGTTCTTTCTAGGAATTCAGATCAATCAATGCAAAGAAGGAGTGTATGTTCATCAGTCCAAGTATACCAAAGAGCTTCTGAAAAAGTTTAAACTTGAAGACTGCAAGGAAATGAACAATCCAATGCATCCTACCTGCACTCTGAACAAAGAAGATCAAGGAGCCAAAGTTGATCAAAAGCTGTATCGAGGTATGATTGGTTCTCTGTTGTATCTCACTGCATCTAGACCAGATATCTTGTTTAGTGTCTGCTTGTGTGCAAGGTTTCAATCAGATCCTAGAGAATCACATTTAACTGCGGTTAAAAGAATCTTTAGATATCTGAGAGGAACAACTAATCTTGGACTTTTCTATAAGAAATCCTCAGATTTTAAGCTAGTTAGATTCTGTGATGCTGACTATGCTGGTGACAGGATTGAAAGAAAATCAACCAGTGGAAACTGTCAGTTTCTTGGTGAGAATCTGATATCCTGGGCCAGTAAGAGACAAGCAACTACTGCTTTGTCAACAGCAGAAGCAGAATACATCTTAGCTGCTAGTTGTTGCACACAACTGCTTTGGATGAAACATCAGTTAGAAGACTACCAAATAACTTAAAACTGTATTCCAATTTTTTGTGATAACACAGCTGCTATTTGTTTGTCTAAAAATCCTATTCTTCATTCAAGAGCCAAACACATTGAAATCAAACATCATTTTATCAGAGACTATGTTCAAAAGGGAGTATTAGATATTCAATTCATTGATACTGATCATCAATGGGCTGATATCTTTACAAAACCCTTAATTGTTGAAAGATTCAATTTCATAAAGAAAATTTTGAACATGCATTTTGTCTCTGAGTAATGCTTGACTCTGAATGAAAAATCAGACTCTGAAAATTATCAGACGCTGAAGAAGTTTCAGACTCTCCTTGGAGAATCGAAAAAGACTCAGCCTCTGAGAAAATTCTCAGACTCTGGAAAGGATTTTTTTTTTTTGACTCTGATAGTACTGGGAAGTGGAAAGGTTAAAGTTATTTTTTTTTGGCTTCTGACACGTCTATCTGCTTTGGGAAACAACACTTTTTAAGGGCAATGATGGTTTTTCTCTCATCAAATATTTTCGCGCCCCTCAAGTCATTAATACACATGTTTGGCTGTTACTTCTGAAATGTGAAGAGTTGTTTTTCAAATCACTATAAATACCAAACACACACTACTCACTCACTTTCCTACACTTTCAAGTTTTTAAGCAGTTTCGATTGAAAATCGTTTTTCTCTCTTCTCTCAACTTAGAAACCCTAAACCCCCAAACTTCATCTTCTCTAATGGCTACTTCTACAAGCGGTTCAAGCTCGCAATCAAACTACTCTATCAAACCGGTAACTGTGCCGATTCTAATCGATTCGTTGGTTGTTCAAATCGAATCGCCGATGGACTTCTCTTCTCTGAAAAGAAACAAAGTAGATATGGATGCTTTAATTTCTGCTCAGAAGATTGCTGGGTATTTTCAGATGCTCAACGGTCCAACTTACGTGAATCTGGTGAAAGAATTCTGGATTAGAGCTGAAGTTCTTGATGTTGATTCGGCAAAGGCACAAGAAAGGGAAGCTGTGTCAAGAAACCCTTCTTTGAAAGGCAAATCAAGAAAGGAAATGGGTCTTGAACCTTTTCACGGTCTTGAAATCAAGTCTGCTGTGATGGGTATTCCTGTATCTATCACGGAAGGGGTGATTGCTTAGGCATGCAGGATGCCTTTGGAAGGAAGGTTTCAATGGAATGTTAGCAGTAAGGATGCTTTATTGGACAGCTTTACAAATCTGCTGCTGAAGGGAAATCCTGCAACCAAGCTGGTTGAAATGGATATTGAGCACAGGGTGCTTCTGAAGATCATGAATGAGTGCTTCTTCCAGAAGGGAGGAGGTGTTGACCAACCAAATGTGGATCATAAACTGGTGCTGTATTTCTTGGCTGGATTTCAGCAAATAAATCTTCCAAGATATATCATGCATCATTTATACTGGGCTATCAAGGAAGCCTATAAAGGAAAAAGGAGGCAAGTCCCTTGTGGAAGACTTCTCTCTGAAATCTTCTACCAAGGAGGTGTACTGAAGACTCTGGACACATTCAACCTTGTGTCAGACAGAGTGTTGGGTATCACCACTGGAAGGATGATCAATGGCACATCCCTCTACAACATGAAGGCCATTAAGTGAATCCTCACTGATTCAAAGGATTTGAAGGAGTCTGAAGCCCCATGCCAGTTCATCAGAAATTTTCCTTCTATTCTCAAGGAAAACCATCCTGAAGCATTGTCTGCTTATCTAGCAGCTTTTGCTAAGGAGTCTGAAGAGGCCCAGAGGAAATCTGAAGTTGCTTTGGCCAAGAAGCAGAAGGCGGCTAATTCTGAAGCAACAAATTTTGGAGTTGTGGCAGCCCCAATGAGAAAAAGAGGAAAGGCTGACTCCAATATTGAGGAAAGATTTCAACGAGCCCAGGAGGAAAAAGAAGCTGGTTTTGTTGAAGTTGTTAGACCACTCAAGAGGCTAGCAACAGGGGAGATTGTGATGCCTATGTATGAACCAACTCCAGAACAGAAGAAGAGGAATGAAGAATACTATCAGAATCTCAAGAATGAGAAGAAGCGACTGAAAGCTCAGTGCCGAATTGACAGAGACAAGACTCTGGCAGCTATAGGCATTGACCATGATGAAGATCAACACCTCATTGAGAAGGTTATTGAGGTTCAGTCGTTGGCCAGGAAGCTAGAAGAAGAGGCTGAGAAGGGAGCTCAGAAGGTTCTGAAAGAGACTTCAGGAACTTCAGTAGCTGATACTTCAGATGCTGTTCCTCAAGTGGCTGTTTCAGAAGCTGTTGGACCTCCACCAGTAATCCGGACAAGTGTTTCTCTCGCAGACAAATCAGTCACAGGGATTACATCAGAAGCTGCTGCTTCAGAGGCTGCTGTCTCAGACGGCCCCAAAACGTCTAAGGTAACTCAGAGTTCAGTTCCCCCACCTTCTCCTTCACCTTCATCTTCTACAGACTCTGACTTAGACAACGCACCTCTAAGTCAGAAATTCAACATAACCAAACCTATTCCTAAAGCCAAACGAACCCATAGAATCAAAACAACAACTACAAAATCCAAACTCTCTCCTAAACCCAAACCTTTCAAAGAAGCTTCCGATGATGTTTATAAAACAATAGGGGAATTATCTGAAAGAAGAATAGGTATCTGCAACAAGCTACCTGCCAACCATCCTTTCCAACCACCCGTTATCAAACCACTAACCATGCTACCTCCTGATGCTCCTATTCCATCATCCTTAACCTCAAACCAAGGTAGTCCATAAGTTGTTGATTTAACAGCTACTGCTGAAGAGCACGTAGTCACTGAAAATCCAACTACTTCTGAACAACCTATCTCAGAGCCACCTACAAACAAACAACAACAACCAACCTCTTCACCACAAAACAAACCCTCCGAACAGGATGATCTATCCAACCTTGAAAGCCATTATTCAGGAGAACTTCCTGAATACCAACAAAAAAAGACCACTGATAACCAAACACCAGAACAGACCATTCCAGAATCTGTTATGGAGACTGTGGCTACAGAGTCTGTCCAAGTGACAGAATCTGAACCCACTGTGTCTGTTTCACCTTCTGAAACAACACAAAACCATACTTCTGATTCTGACCAACCCTCATCCTCCTCACCAATTCAAATGTCTGACCAACCTCCCATAAACATACTGGATTCTGAATACCTGGACGAGCGTCTGGTGGAACTTAATGACGAGTTGCAGAATTTAGTACTTCTAAGGAACACTCCATTTCTACCATTCATTTATCAAGACAGCTGGTCTAATCTCATGAACAGGGCATTGAATTTCATTGATGGTGTTGCTCAGAAGTGTTGTCGTATTCAAGCTCTCGCCATGAAACGTCGTTTGCAAGAATCACACTCTTCTCATCAACTCCAAAGCAAGCCTCTGTATCTGGCTAATGCTCCGTTCTACGCTGAATCTGAGTATGTAACAAGAGACTCCAAGGTCTTCAAGATGCTGAAGCAAAAGGTGTTGAAGCAGCAAGAGGAATCTAAGGCTAGGGAAGACTATCTTCTTCAGAGGCAATTGGCTCTGGAAGAAACTGTTAGGAAGCAGTCTGAAGACACTAAGCGTCTGATGGCTCTTGTCCAACAACAACAACCCCAACCCAACCCTTAGTTGCACACCTTGTTTTGTTTTTCTTGTTATATGTTTTAAATGCTTGCTCTAATTTCTTTGTACTCTTCTGCCTATCTCTAATATACAAGTTTTTATTTCTTCACTTTTGTTCATTGCGTGTTTTTACTATGTTTGTTCTTTTTAATTGATGACAAAAGGGGGAGTAACAGAAAGCATTTAGCAAAGAATCTGAGCCCAAGAATAAAATAAAACTTAACAAATTTTATTTGAGAACCCAATTTTATCTCATCTGCATTTTATGTAAGTATTGTTAAGCTTAAAAATGAACTTAATTAACCTGGATAGGACTTAGGGGGAGCTTACAAACCTCACCTTAAAGAATATCAGACTCAGGGGGAGTCTGAGCTTACAAAACTCAGAACCGTTAAGAGTCAACTTGTTAATTAAGTTAACAACAATTGATCTTTTTTAAATACTTATGTTTGTCATCATCAAAAAGGGGGAGATTGTTGGAACAAAGGGTGTTTCACAATTATACCACTTAAGTTTTGATGATAACAAGGTATTAAAAATTATCAATTGGATATGCTAAAAGTTTATTCAAGTGTACAGGACCATTAACAAAGATTTATTTACAAGAGGTTCTGACTGAATGAATTAAAGAGCAAAGGAAATTTAGACTGAAGCTTGAAGAACATCTGAATGAAAGCGCTCCTGTAAAATCAAAGTCAGAATGCGTCTGAAGAAAGAGCTCCTGAAGATGACATCATCAGAAGCCAGTTCTTCAGAGGCAGACTCATCAGAAGCAAATAGTCTCCAGAGGCAAATTCATCAGAAGCAAAGATTCTTCAGACACTGGAAAGCGTTGACAAAGTACAATGTACGAAAAGTACAACCACTATGCCTACGCTTGTTCCTGCAACCACCAACTCTGCACAGTATCCGCTATACACGACAAGAATAACAGCAACTAATGCAGAGACTTTTCCATATTTGATGGAATGAATTTGAATTTGATTTCATTGTACAAGCCTCAAATCAAGCAAAGGATCAAGGTGTCAAATCAGCTTCGGTAAAGAAAAAAATGATGAGCTGGCAGTTCACAACGTCTCTCAAATTCTCTATAAATAGAGATGAAGACTTGAAGAACTGATCACTGCACATACACGCGAATTAGGCTATTCTCTCATACTCCAAGTCGCAAACATTGCTCATCAACAACTTAGATAATTCTTACAAAAGTTATATCTTAGAATTTCTAAGTTCCTAGAGAAAAACAGAGTATGTTCTGTTTCGTTTTGTTTTGTGAATACCTCTGATTGTATATCAAGTATTCAAAACTCTTTTCAATTCTCTGTAATTGTGTTGAAGTCTCTTGCTTGTGTGCTTGAGCATTTGAAGTCTCTTTCTTGTGTGATTGAGCAAAGGAAGTCTCAAACTTGTGTGTTTGAGCAACTTGTAATTTGATATTACATTTTAGTGGAACTCTCCTTGGAAGTGCAAGGGGGACAGGACTACTTCCGGATTGTGGAAGGGACCTGTATAAATTGCTTGTGTCTTTTTTCTTTCTTGCATTTGTTCTATATTCCGCTGCTAAGACTCTGAACTCTATCAGACTCTGTATCCTGAGAACATTGTTGTTTTTCGTAAGAAAGAAACGTTTTTGAAAACACAATTCAACCCCCCCCCCCCCCCCCCCCCCCTTCTTGTGTTTTTCCCACCTTCAATTTGTATTCCTGATGATGATGAGTTGAAAAAGTTGATTTTAGAAGAAAGTCACAGGAGTAGCTTAAGTATTCACCCGGGAGCTACAAAGATGTATCATGACTTGAAGAAATTGTTTTGGTGGTCCGGGTTGAAACGGGATGTTGCACAGTTTGTTTATGCTTGTTTCACTTGTCAGAAATCTAAAGTTGAAAATCAGAAGCCTGCAGGGTTGTTGACACCGTTGGATGTGCCGGAATGGAAATGGGATAGCATCTCCATGGATTTTGTGACTAGTTTACCGAACACTCCGAGAGGGCATGATGCCATATGGATTGTTGTTGATAGATTGACGAAGTCGGCACATTTCATTTCGATTAATATCACCTTTCCTGTAGCTCAGTTGGCAGAGATTTACATTCGGGATATTATGAAGTTGCAAGGAGTTCCATCGAGCATTGTGTCGGATAGAGATCCGAGGTTCACTTCGAGGTTTTGTAAGAGTTTGCAAGAGGCCTTGGGTTCAAAGTTGAGGTTGAGTTCGGCTTATCATCCGCAAATAGATGGTCAGTCGGAGAGAACGATTCAGTCGTTAGAGGATTTGCTGAGAGTGTGCGTACTTGAGCAAGGTGGTGCTTGGGATAGTCATCTACCATTGATAGAGTTCACGTACAACAATAGTTACCATTCGAGTATTGGTATGGCAACGTTCGAAGCTTTGTATGGTCGGAGGTGCAGGACTCCTTTATGTTGGTTTGAGTCGGGAGAAAGTGTGGTGTTGGGACCAGAGTTAGTTCATCAGACTACGGAGAAGGTCAAGATGATAAGAGAAAAGATGAAAGCGTCGCAGAGTCGACAGAAGAGTTACCATGACAAGCGTAGAGAGGACCTTGAGTTCCAAGAGGGAGACCATGTGTTCTTGAGAGTCACTCCTATGACCGGTGTAGGTCGTGCATTGAAGTCGAAGAAGTTAACTCTGAAGTTTATTGGTCCTTACCAGATATCTGAGAGGGTTGGAACAGTGGCATATAGAGTGGGTTTGCCACCACATCTTTCGAATTTGCATGATGTGTTTCATGTGTCGCAGCTTTGGAAGTATGTAGCGGATCCTTCGCATGTTATTCCAAGAGATGATGTGCCGGTTAGAGACAACCTTACGGTAGAGACCTTACCGTTGAGAATCGAAGATCGTAAAGTGAAGAAGTTGAGAGGCAAGGAGATACCTCTAGTGAAGGTTGTTTGGAGTGGAGTAACTGGTGAAAGTTTGACTTGGGAGTTGGAGAGTAAGATGCAAGAGTCCTATCCAGAGTTGTTTGCTTGAGGTAAAATTTCGAGGACGAAATTCTTTAAGTTGGGCAGAGTTGCAACGCCCTAGTTTTTATTTAATTATTTTTGGTTGATTTTAAGCCTTTTATGTGATTTATAATGATTTATGTGATTATTTGGAGTATTGTTATTTTATTATTTAGTAGTTTTTATTATTTATTAGAAATAAGAGAGAATTATTATTTATTTGAAATTTTGAGGGTTTTTGAGAATTAATAGAAATTATTGGAGTTAGGAGGGTTACATTTTAATTATGAGAATTAAGGGGAGTTAAGTGAAATGAAAAAGGGGTTAAGGAAATATTGGTGAGAATAGGAAAAGGTAAGGCAGAAAACATTTTCACGTACAGTAAAACAAGAGTTTTGAGAGATAGAGGAGAAAACCAAGAACAAGGAAGGAGAGCCAAGGGGAGAGTCAATTGCTGTAGAGTTTTTGTTCATCTAAATTAAGGTAAGGGTGAGGCTAGCTTTCAATTAATAATATGTATATAATTGCTGAAATTGAATTGAAATTGTGTTTCTTGAGTTAGGGTTGCAAAGATTATGAAAGGTTGCTAAATGTTGTGATTTATGTTGTTGATTAGAACACGTTTTGGGTAATTAGGGGTTAAAAATTGGGTTTTGGATAAGATAGGGTTAGAAAACCCGTAGAACTTTTTCCCTACCCAGATGAATGGTCGCTTAAGCGAGCAACCCGTCGCTTAAGCGAGCATTCAATCTAGTTGCCCAGAATTTTATTTAGCCTGCACGCTCAAGCGAGCTCCAAGCGAGCTCTCAAGTGAGCAACTTCCAACTTTCGTCATTTAGGTCGCTCAAGCGAACGACAAGCGAGCCACAAGCGTGCAAACCCTGAAGCTAAGTCTTTTTGGTTGCTCAAGCGAGCAGTAGGTCGCTCAAGCGTGCTGGGTCCTGTGCGACCATTTTCTGAATTTTTCTTCGTGCATTATGACATTAATCTGAGCATCCTAAAATGTTTTCTTGATTTATTTAACCTTGTTTATGAAGTGAATATTATAAATGAAAGTATAACTATGTGAATATATGTATATGTATATATATAATTATATATGCCATACCGTTGATTTCTGTTGTTGTTGTCGTTATATCGTTGTTGTCCAAGTTGGTGAGTGTGTCATAAATTATTTAGGCACATTTGTTGTTGTCGTAGTTGTTGTTGCTGTTGTTGTTGAGTTGTATGTAGATATACACAGTGTTGAGTCCATTGCATGCTCATACCTTGTTGAGGGCTCGTGCCCTGGAATGTTCATCATTCAACCGTTGAGGGCTTATGCCCTGGAACGCCTTGTCGTTCAACTGTTGAGGGTTATGCCCTGGGATGCTTTAACCATCCAAAACTGTTGAGGGCTGCCCTGGAATGCCTTGTCATTCAAACGCGTAAAATGGTACCACATGCATATTGTATTAGTTGTTGTCGTTGGTGCATTGTCGTATTCGTTGTTGTTGGTTGTCGTCGTTGTGTCATTGCATAGTCAATGTCGTCGGTTGAGCTGTTGTTGTGTTGTTGTTGTTGGATGAATTTTAATATGTTGTTATCCATGAAGTATATATAAATATTGAAGTATTTTGTTGACTTTTAGGGTGTTAGATTCAATTGATGAATTATATATTATTATTGTTGTTTGTGAATCTCACCCCTTCTGCTTGAAAATGTTGCCCTTCGTATGGGTAACTTGCAGGTAATGAAGATTTGTAGAAGTGGTGGCTCTTGTGTCTTAGGGCTCTGATACGTAACGGGATGAGAATTAGTTGTTGTATTTTCATTCCTTTATGTATCAATTTTTGAAACATGTTGTTGAAGTTTTTATTGTTGTTGAAGTTTAATGGTGTCGAATAATGTTTTATGACTGTTGGTGGCCTTTGGGCCAATTTATTGAAGTCGTTGACGTTGAAAACAATTTTCCGCTGCAAATTATTATTTGTTATATTGTTGAATAAATAGTATATTATTAAATCTATTTAAGAAATTTTGAAAAGCAGTGTAATGCTCCGTTTCGTTGATTTACTCTGATTTTATATTAAATATTAGTTGTTGGGATAATGGGGTGTTACAGATAGCAGATCAACGGTGTTAATTCTTTGCGGCCTATCAACTGTTCCTATCCAACCTCTCCCTTCTTTCATCAACCCCTCAAGCAACGAATCCCACTCCTCTCGACTCCTGAATTCACGATAAACATCTTTGTGGGCCTGTACATCACAATTCTCTACTTCTCTTAAACCAAGCACACGATTAATAGTCCGCCTCGAGTAACTCACCCTCTTTCCTCTCACTTCAGCGTGCCACCCTCTGTCTCCCTCAACATAAGCATTAGCCAAAAAATTTAGGGCTATGCTCGCGTTACTCTCCTTCGTCACCATATTCACTATGCTTTCCCACCCTTTTTCATGAATCTTCTCCACAAAAATCCTGTTCTTCACACATTTATCAAAGTCTATTCCTCTTTCTTTGTTGAAAACACGCCCCTTAATCAAATTATACCTCTCCTCCGCCTCTTTAGTCACAAATCTTTGGTAAGGTAGTTGTTGAGTGGGTGGTGGTGGGTTTGGTGGTTGTTGGGATGAAGTTCCGGTTGGTTCCTTCCCTTTTCTTTTCTTTGTGGCAGGTTCTTGGTTTGAGCCTCTAGTTTTGGCCATGGTTGTTGTTAAGTTTGAGTAAGAGTATGTGAATTTAGGGGTAGGGTTAGGTTTTGTGAATTTTGGTAGAAGAATGTGTGGTTAATTGGTTCTTGATGATGGTTTGCAATGAAATTGTGGGTTTGGTTGTGAAAATTGGTAGAGGAATTGTAGAAGATGAAGGTTTGATGAAGATTGTGATTCTAGGAAAAATTTGGCAGCATAACAGTAGGATTTGGGCTTGTGAGGAATGAGATTCGGATAGGTTCATTTATAGAAGAACGCAAATTCAGCCACCGAGTGGGAGGGTTCGGCCACCGAGTTTCTTGTAACTTCTAGAAAAAATTTAAATTTTGAAAACTCGGCCACTGAATGGCAGGATTCGGCCACCGAGGTCAGTTTTTAACGGGAAAAATTGGTAATTTCGGCCACCGATGTCTGACCACTCGGTGGCCGAAAAATGACGAACCAAAAATAATTTTAGGTGGCTCGAATTCGGACACTGAATATGGAGATTCGGCCACCGAATTTGCGCCCCGTTTTTTTATATAAAAAAAACTCGGTCACCGAATAGGGAGGTTCGGTGGTCGAAAAAAGACGAACCAAAATACTTTTTTTTAAAACTCAGATTTGGCCACCGAATTGGGAGGCTCGGCCACCGAATTTGGGCTTCTTTTTTTTCTTAATAAAAATTTATACCTGCATGTAGATAGTGGGTTGCCTCCCACTCAGCGCTCTTTTTCGTCACTAGCTTGACTGTTGACAACCTTCAAAGGTCCGTCAGCACGAGTCCCACCCTTTCAGTAGGTAAGTCTCCACCAAGATATGGTTTCAGCCTTTGAGCATTCACTTTGAAAGTGTCTGTCTCATTGGCCCTTGCCAATTCTACAGCTCCATGAGGAGAGATGCTCCGTATAACAAACGGTCCGGACCACTTTGATATGAGCTTTCCAGGAAACAGCTTCAACCTGGAATTAAAAAGCAAAACTTGTTGCCCAATGTTAAACTCTCTCCTCACCAGACCTTTATCATGATATTTTTTTGTTCGCTCTTTGTAAATTACCGCGTTCTCATAAGCACTCAACCTCATTTCCTCAAGCTCATTAAGCTTCAATAGCCTTTTTCTGCCAGCTAAGGCTTGATCAAAATTAAGGGCCTTGATTTCCCAATATGCTTTGTGTTCTAACTCCACAGGGAGATGGCAGGCTTTACCATAAACTAACTGATAGGGTGACAACCCTAAATGCGTCTTAAACACAGTCCTATAAGCCCACTAAGCATCATCTAGCTTCCTAGACCAATCCTTCCTAGAAGAAGCAACAGTTTTCTCAAGGATTTGTTTTAACTGCCTATTAGACACCTCTACTTGCCCACTAGTTTGAGAGTGATAGGGAGTAGCAACCTTATGCTTCACATTATATTTAACAAGCACATTTTCTAAATATTTGTTGCAAAAGTGCTTCCCCCCATCACTGATCAAAACTCTAGGGGTTCCAAACCTAGGAAAGATATTCTTCTTCAAAAAATTTCCCAGCGTGTGAGAATCATTAGCGACACAAGCGATCACTTCAATCCACTTGGTTACATAATCAACACAAACAAGAATATAGAGGTGAGAGTAAGAGGAGGGAAAAGGTCCCATGAAATCGATGCCCCAACAATCAAAAGGTTCAATTTCTAAGATACCATTGAGGGGCGTCTCATTCCTCTTTGAGATGTTACCTGTTCTTTGACACTTGTCACAGTGTCGAAAAAATTCATGACAGTCCTTAAAGAGTGTGGGCCACCAAAACCCACTTTGCAAGATCTTAGTGGCTGTTCTTTCACCACTACGGTGGCCTCCATAAGCTGAGTTATGGCAGTGCCACATTATGCTATTCGCTTCATCACCTGCAACACACCTTCTAATCAAACCATCAGTACTTACCTTAAACAAGTAAGGGTCGTCCCACAAGTAGTGGTTTGCATCCTTGAAAAATTTCTTCCTCTCCTGCCAGCTTAAATCATCCGGTATCAAGTTCCCGACCTTAAAGTTTGCCATGTCATCAAACCACGGTCTCTCTTGCACTTTGAACAGTTGTTCATCCGGGAACTCAGCCACTATGGCCTTCTCTTTTTCAGTGACCTCTCTGTTTTCAAGCCTAAAGAGGTGATCGGCTACCACATTTTCGACCCCTTTCTTGTCTTTAATCTCTAGATCAAACTCTTGCAAGAGCAAAATCCATCGCAGCAACCGGGGTTTTGAATCCCCCTTAGTTAATAGGTACTTTAAAGCTGCATGATCTGTAAAAACAATAACCTTGGAGCCAATTAGGTAAGATCGAAATTTTTCCAATGCAAATATTACAACAAGTAGTTCTTTTTCAGTTGTAGAGTAATTCACTTGGTTTTCATTGAGAACTTTGCTTGCGTAATAAATTGCATGGAAAAATTTCTCTCGACGTTGGCCTAGCACTGCTCCAACCGCGTAATCACTTGCATCACACATAAATTCAAATGGAGAATCCCAATCAGGAGCAATGATTACGGGCGCAGTGACCAACTTATTTTTAATCAAGGTAAAAGCATTTAGACATTCAACATCAAAATTAAACTCAGTTTCCTTGACTAAGAGGTTACAGAGGGGCTTTGCAATTTTTGAAAAATCTTTAATAAACCGCCGGTAGAAACCAGCATGCCCCAAAAACCTTCTCACTCCTTTCACATTAACAACGTGTGGTAGTTTCTCTATAACCTCTATCTTTGCTTGGTCCACCTGGATGCCTCTCCCACTTATTTTGTGTCCCAAAACTATACCTTTAGTTACCATAAAATGGCATTTTTCCCAATTTAAAATCAGGTTAGTTTCGGTGCACCTTTTTAGGGCAGCATCATGGTGTGACAAGCATTGATCATAAGTCTTACCAAAAACAGAAAAACCATCCATAAATACCTCAATGTTCTTCTCTATCATGTCAGAGAAGATGGAGAGCATGCACCTTTGGAATGTCGTCGGCGCATTACACAACCCGAAGGGCATCCTCCTATATGCAAATACCCCAAATGGGCAAGTAAAGGCAGTCTTCTCTTGGTCTTCCGGAGCTACAACTATCTGATTGTACCCTGAGTACCCATCCAAGAAACAGTAAAAAGCTTGCCCCGCCAACCTCTCCAACATTTGGTCCTTTAAAGGTAAAGGGAAGTGGTCCTTCCTTGTTGCTTGATTAAGTCTCCGGTAGTCTATGCACATTCTCCAACCAGTCACCGTTCTAGTAGGAATCAATTCATTTTTGTCATTTGCGACCACCGTCATACCTCCCTTTTTAGGAACAACATGCACCGGGATCACCCATGAGCTATCTGAAATTGGATAAATCATGCCAGCATCTAAGAGTTTCAGTACCTCTTTCTTGACCACTTCCTTCATTGTTGGATTGAGCCTTCGTTGCGGTTGAACCACTGGTTCAAATTCAGCCTCCAAATGTATTTTATGCATGCAATAGGCTGGACTTATACCTTTAAGGTCAGAAATTTGCCACCCCAAAGCTCCTTGGTTTTCCCTCAACACCCTCATTAATTTTTCTTCTTCAAGGGATGTCAAGGTACTGCTGATAATGGCTGGTCTTGAAGCATCGTTGCTTAGAAAAACATACTTCAAGTGAGAAGGCAACTCTTTCAATTCTGGTACTTTTGCGAGTTCCCCTTCTTCTTTTTGTGGGTGCAAACATTCAACTTTTGTGCATGCAATTTCTGGTCTACCTGCTGCAAGTTGTTGAACACATTCATCCACCTCTTCACCCATGTCTTTATTACTGCTTTCAATGGAATTCACGATAACTCTCTCCAAGGGTGGGGAAGGAGATTCTTCCAAAATCGTTTCTTCAACCATATCATCTACCACATCAACTCGGTAGCATTTCGGAATTTCATTCCTAGGCTTCATGGCTTCAAAAATGTTAAAAACCACTTGTTCATCTTGGAAACAAAGCATCAACCCCCCCATCTCAACATCAATAAGTGCTCTACCAGTTGCTAGAAAAGGTCTTCCTAGTAATAAAGGAATTTCTTCATCTTCCTCCATGTCAAGAACAACAAAATCAGCAGGAAAAAGTAAATCGTTCACCTTCACTAAGACATCTTCCAACACCCCATAAGGATAAGAAACAGAACGATCAGCAAGAGTAAGTGTCATCCTTGTAGGTTTTGGCTCACCACATCCTATCTTCTTCATCATAGACAAAGGCATAAGATTAATGCTAGCCCCTAAATCACATAGAGCTTTTCCCACACTAACTTTGCCTATATGGATGCAAACCAAAGTTCAACGAATAAGCACCGGGCAAAAAGACAAGGTGTTGAAATGGTCGGGCTAAGGAAAAATGTCCAAAGGGGCAATTGAATAAATGAAGACAATAATCAAAAGCTCCGGAACATGATACAACACCTTCACCTCCAAGGTCCACCTTATGGACCTCAATAAATTGTGAGCTTTCCTCTTCCTTTCTTCTTTTCTTCTTCTTATTCTTCTTCTTCTTCTTCTTCTTCTTCTCTCTTTTCTTTTCTATTTTTGAATCATTGAGGACAATGCTTCTCCCAAGTGTGGGGGGGGCCTAATAAAGTGTCTCGAGTCGTAGTGTTCCCAAACTCCCTTGAACTTTATTCTTTTGTTTTGTTTAATTGCGAAAGGCATGATTAAGTAGCTTGTTTTTATTGAAAATATGACATAAAATTTTTTGTTGTCTTCTCTAAATTGGTAGTTTCTTGTACATGAAAGTGAACTCTTGTTTTTTTAAAGTTTTCTTGATAAACCCACACCTTGTTCTATTGTGAATAAATTCTCCAATGAGTAAATGCACATGTTACACCCCTTGAGCAATTGTATGAATAGGTATTTTAAGGAACACGTTCTAGTTTTAAAGGTAAGTTAACCCTAAAATTTTTTAAGAGTAAAAGTAGTATAAGCTAGTGTGGGGGAGTTTAAAAAGCCAAAATAAAACTAAAGGTTGCATCACTGAATCTAGATTGGGGAAGGAGGTAGGCCCTCCAACTTCCTATGTGAAGGTGATATTATCTTCAGAAAAATAAAAAGCATCATTGAATCTAGATTGGGGAAGGGGGTAGGCCCTCCGACTTCCTACGTGAAGATGATGTTTTAAGGGGCACCATTGAATCTAGATTGGGGAAGGGGGTAGGCCCTCCGACTTCCTACGTGAAGATGTTGTTCCCTTAAATTAATGCGCTTAAATTCCAAATTTGTTCAAATGGCAAAAGGTCAAAATGACCACAATTACTCCCATCTATCTTATACGAAATGAAGAAAGAATTTTTCTCGGTTAGCTTAGTCTTTAAGTTAGAACCTGTTTCTTCATAATATTTGTTTATACAGGAGCAAAAATAGGGATGAACTACACACACACACACACTCACTTATGACTTGATTGTTGGGTTGAATAAAGGATACAAGGATTGCTTGAGTTTGTGATTAGTGTACATTGGAAATAAAAGCCTTTTTGAGGAGACATAAGTTTCATTTGAATTGTCATGAATATAATCTTGTTTTATGCTACAAATGTCTATGCCTTTTGCTTGAGGACAAGCAAAGATCCAAGTGTGGGGGAGTTTGATGAGTCAATAAAGTAGTTTATTTAATATAGTATTTAATCTTATTTGTTTGAATTTAAGTTTATTATTATTTCCTTTTTAAGTCATTTAGATGAATTAGTGATTAGTTTACTTTATATAATATTCAGTCTTGTTTTATTTAGATCTAGGTTTATTTTATATATTATTCTGTCTCGTTATATTTAGATTTCAGTTTATTTTATATTATTGTTATTTCCTTTCTTAGAACTATTTTACTTTAGAATACAATCTATTATATTTCAGGGACGAATATTGGATGGAAAGAGCCTTGGAGCAGAAGAAAGGGATTCGGAGCTGATTTGGAGCAAGAATACGAAGATTCGGAGCCAAAAATAAGTCTCCCCCAAGTCAGAAGCTTGGCACGGCCCGTGCCAAATGTGGCACGGTCGTGCCACCTCTCAGGATTTCTTTAGCTGTTTTTGCTTCCTGTGCAAGCTACTCTGTTTTTAGTTTAGGCCCACAGTTTCTTGTGGGGCACTCTAGTATTATAGTTGCTTAGGCTCTAAGTCAATTGTAAGCTATAAATAGAGGAGCCTTCCATCACAAATATTCATCTTATTCTTGGAATACAATAGTGACAATTGTTTTCTAATAATAATTTCTCTTTATTTTATTTACTTTATGTCTTCTCTCTTCTTCCCCTTGTCTACTATGATCATGAGTGAGTAGACTTCTCTTGTCTTGGGATTGTTGGATAGTCTAATGACGTAATCCAAAGCAAACCAAGCCTTTTCTTTAAACTCTTAAGTAATCTAGTTTCTAATCTAAATTCACCGGTTAAACATGGTTAATCATTATCAACTACCAACAAGCGAAAGCTGAGGTTATGATAATTATTAATCCATTATCCCAAACGTCAAATCTACAAGCGAAAGCTGCGATGAGATGTTGGAACAAGTGAATATTAGACAGAGATTGCAAAGGCAGTGAAATAGTCTTTGCAATCTTGGGACGAAGTAGTTTCACAGCCTTAATGCATCTCCTAGTAATCAATTCAGCGAAATAGGATTAATTGCTAGGAGTAAACTCTTACTGGACTGAGAGGAAAAGTAAGGGGCTAAAGGGAAACCGGTCATACGAAACTAGGTCTATCATAAGGTTTTAAGGTTAAAGCTTTGGTTTGTGGAGGGTTTGTTATTATGACGAACCAATAATCCCAAGACACTTTTTATTATTGCTATTTATTTTTATTATTTTCTATCCAAGCTTTATTATTTCTATTATCTTCTAATCATTATTAAAAGTTAATTAAATTCATAACTCCCTGTCGGAACGATATCTTTTATTACTACATCGGTAGAACCGTGCACTTGCGGTTTTGTCCCATCAAGTTTTTGGCGCCGCTGCCGGGGAGTTATTGCAATTTGATTAATTTTTTTTAGTGATTAGAAAAAAAAATTATTTTTTTATTTTTTTTACACGTATATATATATATATATATATATATATATATATATAAATATAATTTTTTTTCTTCTTTCTTTTATTTTCTTTATTTTTATTTTTTATATAAAATATAAATATATATATATATATATATATATATATATATAACATATAAATCTCTCTCTCTCTCTCTCTCTCTCTCTCTCTCTATCTCTATCTATTTTTTTTTTCTTACTTTTTCTATTTCTTTCTTTTTACCTTTAACTTCTTGGGAAGCATGAAATAATAACGATATGGCTGAGGAACATGCTCCCAAAGAGTATGCCATTACATCTCCAGATAAGCCATACGATGCTATTGTGTACCCAACGGTTGAGGGTAAAATTTTTGAAATCAAGCCTGCACTTATTTACTTAGTGCAGCAAAATCAATTTTTCGGATCACCCACTGAGGATCCGAATCTTCATGTTTCAAATTTTTTAAGACTCAGTGGAACTTTGAATGCAAACCAAGAGGCCGTAAGGCTGCACCTCTTTCCTTTCTCTTTGAGGGGTAGAGCTAGTGATTGGTTTCATTCATTGCAAATTGGTTCTATCACTTCATGGGACCAATTAAGGCAGACATTCCTTTCCCAATTCTTTCCTCATAGTAAAACTATTCAACTAAGGAATCAAATCATACAATTCACTCAAAGAGATGAAGAATCTCTTTACTATGCGTGGGAGCGTTTCAAAGAAATGCTTAGGCTTTTCCCCCATCATGGTTTAGAGAAGTGGCTTATTATTCACACTTTCTATAATGGTCTTTTATATACCACTAAATTTTTTGTTGATAAAGCTGTAGGTGGAGCTTTAATGAATAAAACTTACACAACAGCATATTCTTTGATCGAGGACATGGCACAAAATCAATATCAATGGACAAGCGAGAAAGACATCACTGCTTCTTCACCCTCTAAACAAGAGGTAGGTATGTATAAAATTTCTCCCCTTGATCATCTAGCTGCTAAGGTTGACGCACTTACACAAAAAATTGATAAAATAAATACTAGTGTTGTCACACCTACCCCTGTATCACCTCCTTGTGAAATTTGTGGTGTATTTAGCCATATTGGCGTTGAATGCCAACTAGGTAGTGTTGTTTATAACCAAGGGATGAGGCCTAATCAAAACTTTTATAACCAAACTCCTCAAAATTCCTTTGGGCAAACAACACCACCCGGTTATGCAAACAACAAAAGAGTCCTTCAAAAATCCAGCTTGGAACTTTTTTTAGAATATTGTATCATGGAGCAATCCAAGTGTTATGAAGAACTTAAAAATCAAACTGGATTTCTGAATGACTCCCTCACCAAAATCACATTAAAAGTGGACTCCATTGTGTTATCGCGATTTTCGGGTGTCAAGTCATTAATTAGGCTTGAACCTTTCAATCATTGATATCTCTATTTTTTTTGGGGAAGGGTAAAATTGAGAAAACCCTTAGAAATTCTAAGTTCGGGGCAATTTTCGCTACAGGAAGGTGTTAGGCACCCATAACGACTATAGTACTCTATAGGAGCCGTTTTTTCTAGATTTATGTTTACGCTTTATTTTTAATGTTATTTATTGAAAAGGTTGTTTTTAAGAATGGGGGGGAAGAAGTGTTTGGATTTTATTTTTATTGGACTTGGAGAGGTTTTGACCTCTTGCCTACATACCCTTTTAAGGGATCAAACTCCATGTAGTTCTCTATCAAAAAATATCTTTGTGAGTTTTGATTGATTTTAATTTTCGAAAATGGTTTTGAAGAAGAGAAAGAGGCCGTAAAGGCTTGAGAAAAAAGAAAATGTGAGGTTGGCTCAATTATTTAGAAAAAAGGTCTAAGTAAGAATTATTTTCATTCGCATTTGATTAAGAAAAAAGAGAAAATACAATGGAGTTTTGACTCCAAGGTTTATTGGAAAAAAAATGTTTTCAAGTGATGAATTTGTTAACACTTTTTGGAAAATGATTTTTCTAAGTTTCGCGCTTCCTAAACATACATCTAACGGTAAGTCATACAACGTGTGTGCGTGTCGGTGCTTGTGTCGGTGTACATCATTATAGTGTCCATTGTCCTTTACATTGGCCCTAGTTTACATTCTATGGTCTTGCAAGAAATTGAAATAAAAGAAACTACCTAAAAAATTAAATGATTGAATAAAACCTAAACTTAAAGGAATGGAGATGAAATGGAGTGCTCAATGTGCATGAAACATAAAATGGTTAGTGAAGCAATATGAAATGATAGTAAAAAATGTTAGGCAAAGAAAAGTAATGACAAAATATGAAGAGATGGGAAGGAAGATGCATGCAAACTAACATTACTTACAAAGCAAGAAACTAAAAAATAAACTTTGTAAAATTGGAAGTTAGCATATAAACTTGCAAGACAAAAGCTAATCAATTATACTAACAGGATTGAAAATATTGCAAAATTGTAAACAAGAATCCAATTTAACAAGATTGAAGAAAAATTGTAAAAAAAAATGGTAAACACACATCAAACTAACACAATTTGAACATATTGTAAAAACTTGCGAACAAAGATCAAACTTAACAAAATTGAACATATTGTAAAAAAATGGTAATCAAAGATCAAACTTAACAAAATTGAGCATATTGTAAACGTGGTGAACAAAGATTGTAAAAATGGTAAACAAATATCAAACTAACAACATTGAACATATTGTAAAAAATGCAAATAAGAATCTAACTAACACAATTTGATGAATTAACATGAAGTCAGAGGTAAATCTATCATGGAATCAAATGACAAGCATCCAAATCATATGATAAATATTGGATTGAAAATTATGCAAGAAACTTCTCACAAAAATACAAAATACACCAATCAAATGAGAAATTAGCACATATCATTTTTATCCATTTTACACATGTGAAAATATCAAAAAAACAGTTAGAAACACATCAAGAACGCATAGTAATTTTTTGGCATTTTTGTAAGAAATTCAAAGCGCACAGATGGTCCAAATAGCAAAAACAGGGGTGCACGTAGCAAAGAAACTCAAGAAACTGAAAAGAAGCTGAAAAAACCAAGGCTACCCGGCCCAAACCCACGCGGGTGATGGATCCGGATCTCCAGAACGCTTCAGAAGTGTTGGATTGATCCAGATCCATCAGGACCTAAATCTAAGGGCTTAGAACGTGGGGCGCTGGATCGGGTCAGAACCCACCCGGTCCAGTGCCTTATATAAAAGGTTTTAACCCGGATTTCCTTCACTTTTCAATTCAATTCTCTCTCTTCCTCTCTTCTTCTCCGTTCTTCTCTCTTCCTCTCTGAAACCCTAACCCTAACTTCGTTCAAAACAGCCCAGAAATTCAAGAACCATGGCTCAATCGCTTCCATTGGTTGTTCTAAACATGAATCGACCATTGAAAACTACATGCACTCACTGAATCAACGCAGATCTTGAATTCTTCTTTACGGATTCCAAACGGTTTTGGTTTGATTTTTTGATTCAAATCTTTTTCTGATGAAATCCTTATGGATTCATACGGTTTACAACCGTTTTTACACGTTGTAAACCATAGAATCCTTTTACGGTTTTGGAAATTTTTTGGGTTTCACACTTCTTTGAACCAAACTCGTTTGAAAACTTACGGATCTATGTTGATTCAGGTTCGTTAATGTTCTTGAGTATGAAGAGGTAAGCTTTTGATGTTCACCTGTGTTTTATTCGGAGATTTGGATTAGAATCTTCAGAACTCTTTGATTTGATTCTGTTTTTGCTGGTTCTTGCTTGAAATCCGGAAATAAACCGGTGATTCTTCTTCTTCTTCTTCACTGGTTCAAAACCTTTGCAATTCTTCCCCTTTTCTTCTCAAATTCTTCTTTGTGATCGCGCTTGAATTTGCTACCTTTGGTGGTGAATTCGCGCTTGAATTGCAGAGAAAAGGCTCAGTGATGAAGATTCAACCATGAATCTCTGAGAGCTAACGAAAACTCCATTGATTCAGCTTGAATTTGCTTCTGGAAATTTTAGGGTTTTGCGAATTTGTTCTTCAATTTTTCTGATTTTTTGTGATTTTGATCTAACTGAATGGAGAGAGAAATGTGAATCTTGTTGGTGATGTGGCATTCAATATGTGGCTTTTTTTTCTTGACTGGTGCAGCGCGTGGCCTTATATAGGCTGCCATGTGGACTTTGAACCAATGAAAACGTGACACCTGGACTGTATTACTTGCGTGGCATTTTTGGACCAAACTGCAAAAAGAGGACTTAAGGACCAATTTGCAATTAAAAAGAAATAAAGATTGTTTTTGAAAATAATAAAAAAATGGAACTTGGACAGTTTTGAAATTAAAATTGGACACATTTGCAATTAAAACAAAAATTTGGACTTACTTGCAAAAAGTAAAAATAAAACTGGTAAAAAAAATGAAATTTGAAAGTAACGTAAAGTGAAACAGTTAAAAACGACAAAACGGACTTAAAACGTACAAACTACCAAAATGAGGTATTTTAAAATACCTCTCTGTCAAAAAATTTGGATGTGAAAAGACCAAAATACCCCTAAGGACTAAAACGACCCAGACTGACTCAGATGCAATGCTGAAATGATTTTTAGACAAAATTTGATTAATGATGTGTGCAGACGAGTTGTAAAGACTCAGAGACAAATTGTAGGGACTAAAATGGGTTCCACTGCAGGAAATGACCAAAATACCCTTTTTGTATGATTTTATGCAAAAATTTGGAATAAAATGCAGGAAAATATGCGCTTGGTTTAGAAATTTTCAAATGACTTGTAATGCAAGAAAAACACTTTGGATGGCTTTATGTGCAAGAGAATTAAAGACAGAAACAGTACAATATGTGTTTGATACACAGTAGAAAATTGTAGAGTAAACACAGTGAGTTTGAAAAGTATCAGAGGTAAACAGTAAAAGAAAGAAGTTTGAAGGAGTAGTTTTTAGGTCCAAAATGAGGGTATAGCAGCTGCCCCTATTTAAGTTTCTTCGTCTGGAGGGTCAAGAGACGGAGTCTTTGGCTTGACGGGACGAAGATACTTAAATATTGACATTTGCACTGATTTTGGGCGTAAAAAACACGTTCGTAAATGTCGTGCATGCCATGCAACATTTGGATTATGAATGAAAGACAAACTGAGAGTTGAGTTTAACAAAATATGTCATATCCATTGCGGGATTGGTAGACATCAACAAGATAGCAAAAAACAGGATATGTCGTATCCATTGCGGGATTGGTAGACATTTAACCAGATAGCAAATAACAAGGTTTACTGGGGAAACAAACATCAAATTGACAGGTACAAGCTGTTCTTTTGGCTCGAACTGGGAACTTGACCGAGAATACTGACAGGTAGATAGGCACAAGCTGTTCTTGTATTTGAACTAGCCGCTTGGCTGATAGCAGACACAGAAAGCACAGGTACAAGCTGTTCTTGGATTCGAACTAGTCACTTGGCTGATAATAGCAAGAAATCGACAGGCACAAGCTGTTCTTGTATGCGAACTAGCCACTTGGCTGATAATAGCAAGGAATTGACAGGCGCAAGCTGTTCTTGGATGCGAACTAGCCACTTGACCGATAACAGAAGCAAATTGACAAGCACAAGCTGTACTAGGATGTGAACTAGCCACTTGGCTGATAATGGCAGGGAATTGACAAGGACAAGTTGTTCTTGGATATGAACTAGCCACTTGACCGATAACAGAAATGAATTGACAGGCGCAAGCTGTTCTTGGATGCGAACTAGCCACTTGGCCGAACAAGAATGAATTGACTGGCACAAGCTGTTCTTGGATACGAACTAGCCACTTGGCCGATAACAGAAGCAAATTGACAGGCACAAGCTGTTCTTGGATTTGAACTAGCTGCTTGGCCAAACACATAACAAACTGCATTGTGAATATAGATTGAAATTGACTTGATATGATTGCAAGAATATGAAGTTGACAAGGCTGTTTGAAGTTTGAGATTGACAAGACTGTTGAAGTCTGACATTGACATGATAGTAGAGGTTTGAAATTGACATGATAGTAGAAGTTTGAAATTGACATGATAGTAGAAGTTTAAAATTGACATGATAGTAGAAGTTTTGAAATTGTTTTACGAGATTTTGACAGAGATTGACATAGGAATTGAAAATGCAATGTGTATGAATTGTATAACAACTTTATCAAATGCATGAGCATATAAGATGCATGATTATGCATGTATGAATGCTTGAGGCGTAAGATGGTTGACAACTTGCAGACACGACTTCATAGATGTAGACAAAACATTGGAATATTGGGCACGTAATGGTTCATGCTCTAACATATACTTGTGAAAGTCCCCCTTTGGAGATGTCGTTGTTGTGACGCATCATGACCATGGTTGAGGGCAGGGAATCATATCCCATTCATAAACTTGCAGAGAGTAGAACCTCTTTTGATGGCACTGCCATTGTTGGGCGCTTTAATGCTGAACACACTTTGGATATCGCATCTGTGGTCAATGCTTTTGCATGTTTGTTTTTGTTTCTTTTGTTTTTTGTTGTTTTTTCATCATCCCATTTTTGCCTGGATCGCCCTCTCGGGTTTTCAATCCACCGGGGAATAGATTCTTTTCATTGCCCCTGTTTTTGCCTGAATTGCCTTCAAAGGTTGTCAATCCATCGTGGTGCTCATTTTTGCCTCAGCCGCCCTTTCGGGTTTTCAGCTTAGCGAGCTTATTCATTTTCATGCTTTTCATTCTGTTTTTTCATTCTTGCCATTGACCACAGACCGTACTGGGGAGAGAGCCTGCTGGTAGCCTACATTGAAATGGACATCAACATACATTTGTTCATGCATGTTTCGTTTGAATGTACCTAGTTGCTCAGGTTTGTTTTCAGAATACACACAAAAAGTTTTCAATTTCCAAAATGTTTGTTTTAGACATAAGTCATTATTAAAATAGAAAGAACATGTTTTTGTACAAAGCTTTGAAAGTAGAATGAAGAAATAGAGTTCCAAACAAAAGCATAGGCCCAAATCGGTGTATAAGAGTGATAGTCAGCCCAAAGGCACGACTTCACGGATTTACAAAGCTTGGAAAATGGTAATTTTATGGGTTGGTGGTACATTGAACACAGTAACCACTATAGTCCCTAGAAATTTTGAATTCACCAGTACGAAAGCTTCTGATGAGAATGACCAATTATCGGTTGTAGGTGCCCCAAGGGGATGGTAGTTTGCCAGATATAACCAATTGTCTTTCATTTCAATCTCATTTTTGCATGAACCGCCCATCCGGGTTTTCGGCTCATCGAGACGCTCATTTTTGCCTTAGTTACATGTAACCTCAGCGAGCTTTTCCATATTCATTTTTTTTGTCCCTTATTTTGCCTGGATCGCCCTTTTAGGTTTTCGATCCATTGGGAAGCGCATTTTTGCCTAGGCCGCCCTTTCGGGTTTTCGACCTACCACGCTGTTCTTTTCATATATCTAGACAAAGTATTTCTTGACTATATCAGCATTCACAGGGTTTGGGAGTTCTACACCATCCATGTGTGTAAGAATCAAAGCACCGTCGGAGAAGGCCTTCCTGACAACATAAGGTCCTTCATAGTTTGGCGTCCACTTGCCCCTTGGGTCGGGTTGCTGGCTTACTCTTCTTTTCAAAACAAGTTCACCCTCCTTGAATTCCCGAGGACGGAATTTCTTGTCAAAAGCAGTTTTCATTCTCGTTTGATACAGCCGTCCACGAGCCAAAGCATCTAGACGTCTTTCTTCAATTAAATTTAACTGATCATACCGGCTCTGGCACCATTCAGCCTCAAACAACTTTGCTTCCATGATCACGCGGAGAGATGGGATCTCCACTTCCAAAGGGAGGACTGCCTCCATGCCATACACAAGAGAAAAAGGCGTTGCCCCGGTTGAACTGCGTACTGTAGTGCGGTAGCCGTGTAAAGCGTAGGGCAACATCTCATGCCAGTCTTTGTATGTAATCACCATCTTTTGTACGATCTTCTTGATATTCTTGTTGGCAGCCTCAACTGCACCGTTCATCTGGGGCCTATAGGGAGAAGAGTTATGATGTTCAATCTTGAATTTTTCACACAGGGCCTGCACCATGTCATTGTTCAAGTTGGTACCATTGTCAGTAATGATCTTGCTGGGGACACCATATCGACAGATGATATTGTTCTTGATGAACTTAACCACCACTTGTTTGGTTACATTGGCATAAGATGCAGCTTCGACCCACTTGGTAAAGTAATCAATTGCTACCAGAATTAAGCGATGACCGTTCGAAGCCTTTGGTTCAATTCTTCCAATCATGTCGATGCCCCACATAGAGAAAGGCCATGGAGAGGAAATAACATTGAGGGCATGCGGAGGCTCATGAATTTTATCAGCATAGACTTGACATTTGTAACATTTCCTGACATATTGGCGGCAATCGCGCTCCATGGTCATCCAATAGTAGCCAGCCCTTAACAATTTTCTAGACATAGTATGCCCCGAAGCATGGGTCCCAAAAGTACCATCGTGCACATTGTGCATCAGTTCCTCCGCTTCGCGTTCATCAACACATCTCAACAATATCATATCGAAATTTCTCTTGTACAAAACACCTCCGTCTAACATGAACTTACTAGCCAATCTGCGCAAGGTCTTCTTGTCTTTGTTGGAAGCACTCGGCGGGTACTCACGGCTTTGCAAAAACTGCTTGATATCGTAATACCAGGGCTTGTTGTCAATCACATCCGCATATGTCCGGACAATCACATTACCGACAGCAAACACATGAGACGGCCTGTCTAGGCGTTGCACTTTGATTATTGGCACATGATTCCAATGGTTTACTTGAAACATGGAGGATAAAGTAGCAAGAGAATCGGCCATTTGGTTTTCCTCGCGGGGAATATGGTGCAACTCGACCTTTGTAAAGTACGTCAGCAGACGTCTCGCATAATCACGGTAAGGGATCAGATTGGCATGATGGGTCCCCCACTCACCCTTTATCTGGTTAATAACAAGTGCAGAATCTCCATAGATGTCAAGATGCTTGATTCTCATGTTGATTGCTTCTTCAATCCCCAAGATGCATGCTTCATATTCAGCCATGTTGTTCGTGCATTCAAATACAATCCGGGCGGTAAAAGGAATGTGGTGCCCCTGCGGAGATACAATCACTGCGCCAATTCCTTTGTCGTAAGCATTAACAGCACCGTCGAAGACCAATCCCCACTTGCTATTTGGGTCTGGACCTTCACTAATCAACGGTTCTTCACAGTCCCTCGACTTCAAGTACATGACTTCTTCGTCGGGGAAATCAAACTTAATGGGCTGATAGTCATCCAGCAGCTGATAAGCGAGGTGATCAGCTAGGACGCTTCCCCTGATGGCTTTTTGAGCTTTGAACACAATATCATATTCAAACAGAAGCATCTGCCAACGTGCAATCTTCCCGGTGACTGCGGGCTTCTCAAAGATATACTTGATCGGGTCCATCCTGGATATCAACCAAGTTGTATGGTTCATCAAATAGTGACGTAGACGTTTGGCAGCCCAAGCTAGCACACAACAAGTCTTTTCAAGCATCGTGTACCGAGTCTCACAGTCAGTGAATTTCTTGCTCAGATAGTAGATAGCATGTTCTTTCTTTCTGGTCTCGCCCTGCTGACCGAGCACACATCCCATGGATTCATCCAACACTGACAGATACATAATCAACGGCCTTCCTTCGACGGGCGGGACAAGGATTGGTGGCTCTAGCAAATACTCTTTAATGCTATTAAAAGCTTCCTGGCATTCATCGTTCCATACAATAGGTTGATTCTTCTTGAGCAACTTGAAAATTGGCCCGCAAGTCGCGGTCATGTGAGATATGAATCGGGAGATATAATTCAGACGCCCGAGGAAACCTCTAACTTGCTTCTCAGTCTGCGGGGCCGGCATCTCTCGGATGGCTCGGACTTTGTCAGGATCTACTTCAATGCCTCTTTGGCTGGCAATGAACCCTAGCAACTTTCCAGATCTAACACCGAACGTACACTTGTTGGGATTCAGCCGGAGCTTGTACTTTCTCAATCTTTCAAACATTTTGGCCAAATATTCAACATGTTGCTCTTCGTCTCTTGACTTGACGATCATGTCATCCACATATACCTCGACTTCTTTGTGAATCATATCATGAAACAACGTAGTCATCCCCCTTTGATAGGTGGCACCAACATTTATCAGGCCGAACGGCATCGCTTTGCAACAGAAGGTACCCCACGGGGTAATGAACGATGTCTTTTCCCTGTCTTTGGGTGACATTTTGATTTGATTGTATCCAGAGAAATCGTCCATGAAGGAGAACACCTTGCATTGAGCAGTATTGTCAACAAGCACGTCAATATGAGGCAGCAGGAAATTGTCTTTCAGACTGGCTTTATTCAAATCCCTGTAATCAACACACATCCAGACTTTCCCATCCTCTTTTGGTACAGGTACAATATTAGCAACCCATTCGGGATACTCAACTGTCATGAGGAAACCTGCATCAATCTGCTTATGTACTTCACCCTTAATCTTGAGGGCCATATCAGGACGAGTTCTTCTCAGCTTTTGTCTAACAGGAGGACATTCCGGCTTTGTTGGTATCCGATGCTCTACGATCTGAGGATCCAAACCCGGCATATCTTCGTACGACCATGCAAAAATATCTGAATATTCTTGGAGAAGTTGGAAGATCCTCCTCTTAACCCCCTCTTCCAGTGCGGCACCAACCTTGATCTCTCGCTTACTATCCTCGGTACCCAAGTTGATCAACTCAATCTCCTCCTGGTGAGGCTGAATGGCTTTCTCCTCTTGCTCAAGCATTCGGGTGATCTCATCTGGTATATCATCATCCTCCTCATCTTCGGCTTCAAAAACCGGGAATTCAAAAGTCGGAGGAACTATAGGGTCACTGTGTTCAACGGGTTTATTATGGTTCAATCTGCATGATGTGGTTGGATATTTTTTAGAAAGAATTTTTCCATGCAGATCTTTGAAATTAATAAGAAAATACAGATGTTTTGGTTTTTTTCTGGCATTACCATCATTTCCAAGGGAAAAAGTATTAAAAAACAAAAGTCGCGAAAGAAACGACAATTTTTATTAACAATGGCAATGCCGAAACAAACATGCCCCTACAAAAATATCACTTCCGCCTCGGGCAGGGCGAGAGGATTGTTATTTTGAAAAACAAAACCTAAGCAACAAGACACATTACTCGGAATCATGCATGATCAAAGGAAGGTCGACGGCATTCCAATTCTTCGCAATGCCTCCTGATATCACAAACACGGGCCTAGAACCACTTCCAGTAGCACCCTCAGTAATTGCATTGGCGAACCCAGCACTGTAGAACGTCCTAGTAGATACTCCTGATGTTGGGGAGAACCCAAGACCTTCTTTGCGCTTATTCTCATGCAATTGTATTAGTTGGCCCCAGCCGGCAGCCTGCCCTTCCTAGACAGCCTTCTGTGCGTCTTTTAAAGAAGCCATAGCAACACCGACCTTTTTAGGTTCCGTTCCTTCAACAGTCAAACCTTGAAATGCAGTCCCCTCAGCAGATCCTGCTTCCATACGGGAGAACGATGACAATTGACTGACCAAGTACGCTTCCTCTCCATGTACAGTAACGAGCTTACCATTCTTCACAAATTTCAACTTCTGATGAAGAGTGGAGGTGACCGCGCCAGCGTCATGTATCCACGGCCTTCCGAGGAGACAACTATAGGAAGCATCGATGTCCATAACTTGGAATGTGATCAGGAATGTTTCAGGACCGATGGTTATTGGAAGATCTACTTCTCCGAGAACGTGCTTGCGGGATCCGTCAAAGGCTTTGACCAAAAAGGTGTTTCTCCTCAAAGGGATCTCTCGGTAGCTTAACTGGTCTATAGTTGACTTGGGCATTACGTTCAACGACGATCCGGTATCCACTAATACATTTGACAGCATGTCAGTCTTGCAATTCATAGAGATGTGTAGGGCCAGATTGTGGTGCTTCCCTGCTTCCGGGAGTTCGTCTTTGCTAAACCAGAGATTACTGCAAGCGGTGATATTTCCCACTATACCACCAAACTGATCCACCGTGACCTCATGATCAACATACGCCTGTTCCAATACTTTCAGCAAGATATTCCTGTGGGCTTTAGAGCTCAGGAGCAAGGATAAGATAGATATCTTTGATGGAGTTTGCAACAAATGATCCACGATCTTGTAGTCACTTTTCTTGATTAGCCTCAGGATTTCGTCCAAATTAGAGTCTTCAATAGATTGGCCTGGCTGGCTAGCATCTTCAACAGCAGGAGGAACTGCAGGTAGAGTTGTTTTGTCAACAGGAGCCGTGGTAGGCGTAGCGACCTTCTTCTGGAACAAAGGTGGGCGGACTCTACCGCTTCTCAGGGTTGTCGTCTCTTCGGCGATGTTGCTTACTACGGCTGGGGATACCAGAGGTACTTCTATCCCATTCTCAATCATGGTTGCATTGTACTTGTAGGGAATGGCCTTGGTGGACACATAAGGTGCTGGCCCAGATAGCCTTATCACTAGAGGTTCAACATTTTCCTTCGGAGGCGTGCTCTTAACAGGGGTATCATGGAAGACTGGCATAATCACACAAACGTCGCTGGCTATCAGATAGTTATCATTCATCAGGCTCTGGATGTCGTTTTGAACTACGTCACAGCCCATAGGATTCTGGAGGCACTCGCAACAAGCAGCATGGTCATGGTCAAACAAAGAAGCCTGGCACAACTTTGACGTGTAGCGGTACCCGAGGAGTTGTAACATTGCGAACATCAAGGCGGGGAGTCTCCTCATATACTTCAATCACGTTCACAGCAGCATGGTTTGGAAGCGGATTATCGAGCACATGCGGGACATTGTTCTCGAAAGACAACTTCCCTTGGTCTATCAGCTTCTTCACAATGTACTTTAAGGCGTAACATCCTTCCACATCGTGGCCTCGAGCCCCTTGATGAAAATCGCATCTGAGGTCAGAACGAAACCTGGGAGGTAATGGTACGGCAGAGGCAGTTGAGCGGCATTGATTGGAGCAATGGTAGCCATGGATTGATTGGTCTCGGTGGATACCATCCCGACTTCTGTCTCCTTCTTCTTGCGATGGCCATTGCCATATTTCTTCGGTGCATTTGCGGAGTGTTCACCTTTTTTCGAACACGATGATACCCTCTCTGACAGCTTCTTCTAAGCGGGTTCCCATGGTGACCATCTCAGAGAAGTTACTCGGAGCAGCAATGATCATCCTTTCAACATAGTCTTTCTTCAGAGTTTTTAGAAACGTCTGAGTCATTTCTTCTTCATCCAGAGCAGGGGTAATACGGGAAACTGCCCCCCTCCACCTTTGTGCATATTCACGGAAGCTTTCATCTTTCTTCTGAGAGAGGGATTTGAGAAATTCCCTGTTTGGCTTCAATCTGGTGTTAAACCCATAGTGACTCTTGAAAGCGGCGGCCAAATCATCGAAGGTACGAATATCATCCTTACTCAGGCCAGTATACCATTCTGCAGCGTCTTCCATTAAGCTGTCTTGGAAGCAGTGAATCATGAGCGAGTCATTGTCTGAGTAGTTAGCCATCTTCCGGACATATTTGATGATGTCATTTTGAGGACAAGTCAGCCCATTGTATCGGTCGAATTCTGGGACTTTGAACTTTTTAGGGACATCTACCTTTGACACTAAACAGAGATCATGATCCTTGACAAGATCACCACTTCCACGGTTAGCTTTAATTTCACGACAGAGTTCTTTAGCAAGTTCCTCCATCCTTTCTTCCATAGTTCCGAACACGGGAGTCTTCCCCTGGTAAGTAACGGTGTTGGTGTCTTGAGGTGTCGAGTGTACAATTGGGTCAGTGAAGACGGTTGTCTGAGGCAAGGTAGTATAGAGAGAAACAGGATCTGGTATGGGGATTTGGTTACCATTGGCAGCACCAGAAGTACCGGCGCCAGAAATATCGGCTGCGGTATTGGGTGCGTAGAAAGGTGGGAGTCCATAAGGGCGTCCCCTCGGCATAACAAAGCGGTCGTCAAGAGATGCTGTTGGAATTACTTCAGCAGTGGTCTGAGCAGATGAGGCTGGTTGTTCCTGGGCAGCCAATAGAGCACTCATAACATCATGAGCTTTAGCCAACTCTTCCCTTAGAGAAGCTAACTCGGTACGGAGCTGTGCGTTTTCTTCTTCCATAGCTACTTGATTCCTCCTTCTGTATTGTCTAGTCTGATGTACTCTGGTGGGTTGATAGACCTTTTGAGCACGAGCCACTTTTCAAACTGTGGCAGAAGAACCAGGAGGCAATGAACACTTGGAAGTTTTTTGTGACCGATGAATGATGTATATGATGCATGATATGTACAAATGCAGATGCAAAAATGACTCTTTTTGGTTATCGAAAGGTCTTTTAGACAAATTAGAAACTTTGCAAACATTATTATAAAAATGAAGAGACTAGGAAGCTGGTAAGATAAATCCCTTTGAGATGCTAAGCCAAGGGAAGTAGACTTTGAAACATAATCAATACAAACAACACAAACATCTAGGCACTAGGAGTGGCAGGGTAGTCCTCAGAATCAGACTCCGAAGTTGAACCGCAATATCTGGCATAGAAATCACGACGACCTCTAGCTCTCTTGGAATCCCTCATAAGCAGATCATTTTTCTCTTCAAGTTCTTTTCTAACTCTGGCCAATTCCCTTTTCAACATCAAGTTCTCATGAGTCTTCTGCTCATCCTTGCCATCCAAAGTCATAACCAAGTTCTCAGCTTCATTGTATCGGGCCTTCCATATTCGCTTCTCCTGACTCTCCATAGCTAGATGCTCCTGATACATCTCCTGGGTCACGGGAAGCAAAGGTAATGGCCTAGATGGCACAGATGCAGACACATGTCTCATAGCAGGGTAAGGCATGCCAATCTCCTCGGCTCGATCTATCACCCACTGAGTGTAGGCCTCATGAGCGATGCCGGATCTCACACCCAAATGCTTTACATCTTTCTTTCGAACCCTAGACCAAGCGTCTACAAAAGCTTTCCTTTGCCCGGCGGGGGCATTTGAATAGTAGAAGAACTCCTGAGATGTAGCGAGATTGATGGGCTTTGCTCTCATAGGGAAACCAAACTGTCTCATGGCTAGCTCAGGGTTGTAGTTGATTCCTCCCCGGGTACCGAGAAGAGGCACATTGAGGAAGTCCCCACAACCAGTGATAATCTCCTTGACTCAAGCTGCTGGAGTAATCCAAACCACCTCATCGGGAGTGAGAGCCATAATCCGCTGTGAATAAGACCAATTCTCCGGGTTGGCATGAAAAGAACTCGGAAGGTGCGAAATAAACCACCTATATAAGAGAGGCACGCAGCAAAGAATATATCCACGACCTTTGAGAGTTCGATCATGGATGGCGTGGTACGTGTCAGCTAACAGAGTAGGAACCGGGTTCTTGGAGTGGAAGATCTCAATGGCATTCATGTCCACAAAGTTGTCGAGATTCGGGAAGAGAACGAGCCCATAGATAAGTAGTGCAAGAATAGCTTCAAGAGTGTCTTGACAAGTAGATTCAAAATTAGCCCGCTCAAGTAAGTACTTCGAAGTGAAACCTTGGATGTGAGATTTGGTAATGAGATTCTTGGACACATCGGCAGTCTTGAGATAAAGATCCTTAGCAATCACCAGAGGAGTAAGAGGAGCTCCGGGACCTGTGAAAAGTGTCCTCTCGGCTACAGGTAAACCCAACAAACTAGAATAAGCCTCAAGTGTAGGAACTAACTGGAAATCCGGGAAAGTGAAGCAACGGAAAACCGGATCATAGAATTGCACCAGAGTGTGCACCAACTTCTCTTCCACATTAGTCCGGAGAATGGTAAGCAAACCACCGTATCGGAGACGAAACCCAGTCGGATTCTTAACCTTGAGTGCCAACTCCCTTAGGCTAACCAAATCGACTTCCTTGAACTTGTAAGACTTAGTTTTCTTCATGCCTGTAATGTTTGCAAAGTTTTTAATCTGTCTATACCCTTCGATAAATGCATGGAAAAAGTTTATGCATGATTTTGATTACAAAGAAAGCACGGTGGGTTAAAGTTCACAGTTGAGGAGTTGCGGGTGGACACGGTGTCCGGTGAAACTAGGGTTTTGATAGTAGTAACCATGGTTCTAATAAAGTTCCCAAACTGCAACCTCTCTTACGTATATCATGGTAGCACAAGACAACACCCGTTCCATGATTACTCGTATGAAGGTCTAGTTTGAGTGTAGTATCGCGTGACGACTAAATTTCGAGACAACGCTCGGTTTAGCCACCGCACTATGCCCTAAGAAAAGGCCAAAGATGGGTTTGGTAACTACGGTCCATAGCATCACCGGTCAATTGGAAGTAAAGTGCCTAAGCATGACAACACACGCCGACAACATCACCCCCAAAATGCCTCAGCTATGTGAGATTGATCGCATAACCCAATACACGAGGCAACCCCCGGATTGGATTGTCGATTATATCTCTACCTATTCCTAAGTTCACTCAGCCCGGGTATAGGACTTTTGATATTCTCACCCCACACGTTGCATGAAAATATTTACATATAGCGATAAAGTAAAGCGTAAAACATAAAGCATGAAAAACTAGGCGTAGCCCTATATCCCTAGTGAAGTCGCCATTTCTGTTATTGCGATTTTCGGGTGTCAAGTCATTAATTAGGCTTGAACCTTTCAATCATTGATATCTCTATTTTTTTGGGGAAGGGTAAAATTGAGAAAACCCTTAGAAATTCTAAGTTCGGGGCAATTTTCGCTACGAGAAGGTGTTAGGCACCCATAACGACTATAGTACTCTATAGGAGCCGTTTTTTCTAGATTTATGTTTACGCTTTATTTTTAATGTTATTTATTGAAAAGGTTGTTTTTAAGAATGGGGGGGAAGAAGTGTTTGGATTTTATTTTTATTGGACTTGGAGAGGTTTTGACCTCTTGCCTACATACCCTTTTAAGGGATCAAACTCCATGTAGTTCTCTCTCAAAAAATATCTTTGTGAGTTTTGATTGATTTTAATTTTCGAAAATGGTTTTGAAGAAGAGAAAGAGGCCGTAAAGGCTTGAGAAAAAAGAAAATGTGAGGTTGGCTCAATTATTTAGAAAAAAGGTCTAAGTAAGAATTATTTTCATTCGCATTTGATTAAGAAAAAAGAGAAAATACAATGGAGTTTTGACTCCAAGGTTTATTGGAAAAAAAATGTTTTCAAGTGATGAATTTGTTAACACTTTTTGGAAAATGATTTTTCTAAGTTTCGCGCTTCCTAAACATACATCTAACGGTAAGTCATACAACGTGTGTGCGTGTCGGTGCTTGTGTCGGTGTACATCATTATAGTGTCCATTGTCCTTTACATTGGCCCTAGTTTACATTCTATGGTCTTGCAAGAAATTGAAATAAAAGAAACTACCTAAAAAATTAAATGATTGAATAAAACCTAAACTTAAAGGAATGGAGATGAAATGGAGTGCTCAATGTGCATGAAACATAAAATGGTTAGTGAAGCAATATGAAATGATAGTAAAAAATGTTAGGCAAAGAAAAGTAATGACAAAATATGAAGAGATGGGAAGGAAGATGCATGCAAACTAACATTACTTACAAAGCAAGGAACTAAAAAATAAACTTTGTAAAATTGGAAGTTAGCATATAAACTTGCAAGACAAAAGCTAATCAATTATACTAACAAGATTGAAAATATTGCAAAATTGTAAACAAGAATCCAATTTAACAAGATTGAAGAAAAATTGTAAAAAAAAATGGTAAACACACATCAAACTAACACAATTTGAACATATTGTAAAAACTTGCGAACAAAGATCAAACTTAACAAAATTGAACATATTGTAAAAAAATGGTAATCAAAGATCAAACTTAACAAAATTGAGCATATTGTAAACGTGGTGAACAAAGATTGTAAAAATGGTAAACAAATATCAAACTAACAACATTGAACATATTGTAAAAAATGCAAATAAGAATCTAACTAACACAATTTGATGAATTAACATGAAGTCAGAGGTAAATCTATCATGGAATCAAATGACAAGCATCCAAATCATATGATAAATATTGGATTGAAAATTATGCAAGAAACTTCTCACAAAAATACAAAATACACCAATCAAATGAGAAATTAGCACATATCATTTTTATCCATTTTACACATGTGAAAATATCAAAAAAACAGTTAGAAACATATCAAGAACGCATAGTAATTTTTTGGCATTTTTGTAAGAAATTCAAAGCGCACAGATGGTCCAAATAGCAAAAACAGGGGTGCACGTAGCAAAGAAACTCAAGAAACTGAAAAGAAGCTGAAAAAACCAAGGCTACCCGGCCCAAACCCACGCGGGTGATGGATCCGGATCTCCAGAATGCTTCAGAAGCGTTGGATTGATCCAGATCCATCAGGACCTAAATCTAAGGGCTTAGAACGTGGGGCGCTGGATCGGGTCAGAACCCACCCGGTCCAGTGCCTTATATAAAAGGTTTTAACCCGGATTTCCTTCACTTTTCAATTCAATTCTCTCTCTTCCTCTCTTCTTCTCCGTTCTTCTCTCTTCCTCTCTGAAACCCTAACCCTAACTTCGTTCAAAACAGCCCAGAAATTCAAGAACCATGGCTCAATCGCTTCCATTGGTTGTTCTAAACATGAATCGACCATTGAAAACTACATGCACTCACTGAATCAACGCAGATCTTGAATTCTTCTTTACGGATTCCAAACGGTTTTGGTTTGATTTTTTGATTCAAATCTTTTTCTGATGAAATCCTTATGGATTCATACGGTTTACAACCGTTTTTACACGTTGTAAACCATAGAATCCTTTTACGGTTTTGGAAATTTTTTGGGTTTCACACTTCTTTGAACCAAACTCGTTTGAAAACTTACGGATCTATGTTGATTCAGGTTCGTTAATGTTCTTGAGTATGAAGAGGTAAGCTTTTGATTTTCACCTGTGTTTTATTCGGAGATTTGGATTAGAATCTTCAGAACTCTTTGATTTGATTCTGTTTTTGCTGGTTCTTGCTTGAAATCCGGAAATAAACCGGTGATTCTTCTTCTTCTTCTTCACTGGTTCAAAACCTTTGCAATTCTTCCCCTTTTCTTCTCAAATTCTTCTCTGTGATCGCGCTTGAATTTGCTACCTTTGGTGGTGAATTCGCGCTTGAATTGCAGAGAAAAGGCTCAGTGATGAAGATTCAACCATGAATCTCTGAGAGCTAACGAAAACTCCATTGATTCAGCTTGAATTTGCTTTTGGAAATTTTAGGGTTTTGCGAATTTGTTCTTCAATTTTTCTGATTTTTTGTGATTTTGATCTAACTGAATGGAGAGAGAAATGTAAATCTTGTTGGTGATGTGGCATTCAATATGTGGCTTTTTTTTCTTGACTGGTGCAGCGCGTGTCCTTATATAGGCTGCCATGTGGACTTTGAACCAATGAAAACGTGACACTACTTGCGTGGCATTTTCGGACCAAACTGCAAAAAGAGGACTTAAGGACCAATTTGCAATTAAAAAGAAATAAAGATTGTTTTTGAAAATAATAAAAAAATGGAACTTGGACAGTTTTGAAATTAAAATTGGACACATTTGCAATTAAAACAAAAATTTGGACTTACTTGCAAAAAGTAAAAATAAAACTGGTAAAAAAAAATGAAATTTGAAAGTAACGTAAAGTGAAACAGTTAAAAATGACAAAACGGACTTAAAACATACAAACTACCAAAATGAGGTATTTTAAAATACCTCTCTGTCAAAAAATTTGGATGTGAAAAGACCAAAATGCCCCTAAGGACTAAAACGACCCAGACTGACTCAGATGCAATGCTGAAATGATTTTTAGACAAAATTTGATTAATGATGTGTGCAGACGAGTTGTAAAGACTCAGAGACAAATTGTAGGGACTAAAATGGGTTTCACTGCAGGAAATGACCAAAATACCCTTTTGTATGATTTTATGCAAAAATTTGGAATAAAATGCAGGAAAATATGCGTTTGGTTTAGAAATTTTCAAATGACTTGTAATGCAAGAAAAACACTTTGGATGGCTTTATGTGCAAGAGAATTAAAGACAGAAACAGTACAATATGCGTTTGATGCATAGTAGAAAATTGTAGAGTAAACACAGTGAGTTTGAAAAGTATCAGAGGTAAACAGTAAAAGAAAGAAGTTTGAAGGAGTAGTTTTTAGGTCCAAAATGAGGGTATAACACATTGCTAGTCACAATAAAATTCTAGAGACTCAAATCTCTCAAGTGCCCCAACAAATGGTTGCTTCCCCTCAAACCACCGAAGTCTTTTCATGTCAAGCTGAAACCAACCCGAAAGACCATATAAGTGTTATTACTCTTAGGGATGGTAAACAATTAGAAGACTCTGTTGTGAAAGTTAAGAACAATGAGGGAGAGATATGGAGCGATGAACCTCGAGGTGAGAAAGCCATAGGAGAGAATGAAAAGCCATTTGTTTCACCACCTCATGAACCTAAAATTCCTTCAACACAAGGGTTTGATAAATCTAAGTTAGACAAGCAATTTAGAAATTTTATTGAGATACTTCCAAACAAATTGCCACCTAAACTCCAAGATCCAGAAATTTTTTCCATACCCTGTGTCATAAGATCTAAAACCATTAAGAGAATTATGTGTGATTTTGGAGAGAATGTCAGTTTGATTCCTATGTCCCTTAGTGAAAGATTGGGTATAGGATAGAGAAACCTCTTGCTTTGTCAAGCTAATGACTTTAAACGAACGCTTCGTGGGAGGCAACCCACGCATTTAACTGCTTTTATTTTGTTTGTTTTTCGTTGTTTTAAGATGTTTTGTAGGTAATTGTCCAAGCATGATTCAAGAAAACGAAAAAAATTGAGCCTAGGATGACCAGAACCTTCGCACGGCCCGTGCCTGAAGTGGCACGCCGTGCCTGAAGTGGCACGGCCGTGCCTGACTATGCTGAGCCAAACCCTCCATTTCCAGAAGGTTTGTAACGCCCCATTTTTATTTAATTATTTTTAGTTGATGTTTGAGTATTTTTATATGATTTTATATGACTATATTTGACATATATGATTTAGATATGATTTTATGTGAAATATATGACTTGGTATGAATTGTGTGATATTTGGTGTGATGATAATTTATTATATGATTTATGGTGTTGTGTTTTATTTAAATAAATGTTGTTTGATTATTTTATTTATTTAATAAAAAGGTAGAAAATAGTATTATTTGGTTTACAGGGAATTAAGTATAATTATGAGGAATAAGTGGGAGTTAAGGAAATAAGAGGGGTTATAGTTTACAATAAAAAGAAAAGGAGAGTCAGAAAGAGTTTTACGTACAATTAAAAAAAAAAAAAAGAGAAAGTGAGTTTTTGAGAGAAGAAGAGGAGAAAACCTAGAACCAAGAGAAGAGGCTAGAAGAAGAGAGAAGAACGCAACTTAATTCAGGAGTCATAATCTAAGGTAAGGGTGGGATTCCTTCAATAATATGTATATATAATTTTGATTGTTGATGAAATTGTGTTCTAGGTTTAGGGTTTAGAAAGTTTATGATAATTGATATGATGTGATGAATTGTGTTGTTTAATGCATGTTTCTGTGTTGTTTTGATTGTTATGTTGTATATAGAACCTGTAAACATTGTTCTCTATCAAATTTGGGATTTGAGTAGATGAAATTTGGGTTTTTGAGTGAAAAATAGAGTTTTCCCGAGAGCTACCTTTGACAGCATACCCTGTTTCATGTTGTTGCGTCTTTTGCATCAGTTTGTGTTTCGAACTAGCTTTTGGTGTAAACACGAAAATTGTAGGTATGAATGTTAGCTTTCTAATGCTGTTGGTCTGACGTCAAAATGATTTATAGAACTTGAGTTATGGTCAAATTACTGAACGTAGGTCACAGTGAATTTTTATGAATTTCAGTACAACTTTGTCCGAATTTGAAATGAAAACTGGTATTGATTGGTACATAATTGGTCTGAGGTGTAAACATGAAAGTTGTAGATAATTGAGTTAGCTTTCTAATGGCACTGGTTTGACTCGAAAATGTTTTGTAAATCTCGAGTTATGATAAAAATAGTCAAAATAGCTCTTTAGAAAATTTTAAGAAAACTTAGCTTAACTAATCCCAAGTTAGTCCAAAACTTATGGTTGGTTTCCCAACTTCAAACTTAAGTATTAGGGATTTAGTCGGAGTGTTTTATGAGTATTTGGCTTATGTTTTATTGATCAACTTGCTTTATTTTTGAAGAATGTTTTGGTTTGATATGGATGTAGTTGATTAATGTATATGTGCTTTCCGGAGATGTGTGATTTAAATATGTGTTATATCAAGATGTGTTGTTTGTAGATGTGTGACTTAAATATGTGCTATATAAAGATGTCATATTTAAATATGTGATATTTGACGATGATGCTATTTAAAGATGTGTATTTGTCGAGTCATCTAAAGATGTGCATTGTTGAGTCTTTACTCGTGTCGTTGCATTTGAGTTGTGTCGTTGCATAGCATAGTCGGCGTTGGGGGCTTAATGCCTGACAGGTCCTCTATGACCTTAGCGATGGGGGCTTAATGCCTGACAGGTCCTATTTGACCTTTAGTGATGGGGGCTTAATGCCCTGATGGTACCACATGCATGAGGTCTAAGTGTTGCATAGTCGTGTCGTGTCGTTTGTGAAGTGATGATGTAATTGTGAAGTGATGATGTAATTTGCAAAGTGATGATGTATTCGTGATGGTGTAATTGTGAACTTGTTGATGCTTGTGGTATAATTTGTTGTTGTTCCATCGATTTGATGAATTATATATTATTATTATTGAATGTGTTTCTCACCCCTTCTGTTGGAATTGTCGCCTTGTGGGCAAGTGCAGATTTCCAAGGCTAGTAGGATGTTGGCTCAAGTGTCTTAGGGCTCTAATACGTAACGGGATGGGAGTTAATTGTTGAATTTTCATTCCTTTATGCATCAACTTTGGAACTATATTGTTGGAACATTTATTTATTATTAAGAGGATTATTGAAATGATTATTTATGTTGGGGCCTTTGTGCTAAGATTTTGTTGAAGTTGATTATATTTTAAAAAAGACTTTTCCGCTGCAAATTATTACGAGATTAATTTATGTTGTTGAATAAATAGTATATTTTCTATTTATGAATTTTTGAAAAGTAGTGTAACATTCCGTTTTGCAATGAAAACTCTGATTTTACATATATTTAATTATGTTGGGAAATCGGGGTGTTACAGTTGGTATCAGAGCAGGTCGGTCCGTCCGGCCAAGTAGTAGAGTCGTGTCGAGCCTAGTAGTGTTGTGTGACAGCTTATTACTGTCTTTTGTTGTCCTAATTGTTGTTTGTTGTGTAGAGAACTAAGGTGCTGAAGTCTTGTCCAGAATTGTTTGCATGAGGTTCATTTTCGAGGACGAAAATTCTTTAAGTTGGGGAGAGTTGTAACGCCCCATTTTTATTTAATTATTTTTAGTTGATGTTTGAGTATTTTTATATGATTTTATATGACTATATTTGACATATATGATTTAGATATGATTTTATGTGAAATATATGACTTGGTATGAATTGTGTGATATTTGGTGTGATGATAATTTATTATATGATTTATGGTGTTGTGTTTTATTTAAATAAATGTTGTTTGATTATTTTATTTATTTAATAAAAAGGTAGAAAATAGTATTATTTGGTTTAAAGGGAATTAAGTATAATTATGAGGAATAAGTGGGAGTTAAGGAAATAAGAGGGGTTATAGTTTACAATAAAAAGAAAAGGAGAGTCAGAAAGAGTTTTACGTACAATTAAAAAAAAAAGAGAAAGTGAGTTTTTGAGAGAAGAAGAGGAGAAAACCTAAAACCAAGAGAAGAGGCTAGAAGAAGAGAGAAGAACGCAGCTTAATTCAGGAGTCATAATCTAAAGTAAGGGTGGGATTCCTTCAATAATGTGTATATATAATTTTGATTGTTGATGAAATTGTGTTCTAGGTTTAGGGTTTAGAAAGTTTATGATAATTGATACGATGTGATGAATTGTGTTGTTTAATGCATGTTTCTGTGTTGTTTTGATTGTTATGTTGTATATAGGAACCTGTGAACATTGTTCTCTATCAAATTTGGGATTTGGGTAGATGAAATTTGGGTTTTTGAGTGAAAAATAGAGTTTTCCCGAGAGCTACCTTTGACAGCATACCCTGTTTCATGTTGTTGCGTCTTTTGCATCAGTTTCTGTTTCGAACTAGCTTTTGGTGTAAACACAAAAGTTGTAGGTATGAATGTTAGCTTTCTAATGCCGTTGGTCTGACGCAAAATGATTTATAGAACTTGAGTTATGGTCAAATTACTGAACATAGGTCACAGTGAATTTTTATGAATTTCAGCACAACTTTATCCTAATTTGAAATGAAAACTGGTATTGATTGGTACATAATTGGTCTGAGAAGTAAACATGAAAGTTGTAGATAATTGAGTTAGCTTTCTAATGGCACTGGTTTGACTCGAAAATGTTTTGTAAATCTCGAGTTATGATAAAAATAGTCCAAGTAGGTCTTTAGAAAATTTTAAGAAAACTTAGCTTAACTAATCCCAAGTTAGTCCAAAACTTATGGTTGGTTTCCCAACTTCAAACTTAAGTATTAGGGATTTAGTCGGAGTGTTTTATGAGTATTTGGCTTATGTTTTATTGATCAACTTGCTTTATTTTTGAAGAATGTTTTGGTTTGATATGGATGTAGTTGATTAATGTATATGTGCTTTCCGGAGATGTGTGATTTAAATATGTGTTATATCAAGATATGTTGTTTGTAGATGTGTGACTTAAATATGTGTTATATAAAGATGTCATATTTAAATATATGATATTTGACGATGATGCTATTTAAAGATGTGTATTTGTCGAGTCATCTAAAGATATGCATTGTTGAGTCTTTACTCGTGTCGTTGCATTTGAGTTGTGTCGTTGCATAGCATAGTCGGCGATGGGGGCTTAATGCCTGACAGGTCCTCTATGACCTTAGCGATGGGGGCTTAATGCCTGACAGGTCCTATTTGACCTTTAGTGATGGGGGCTTAATGCCCTGATGGTACCACATGCATGAGGTCTAAGTGTTGCATAGTCGTGTCGTGTCGTTTGTGAAGTGATGATGTAATTGTGAAGTGATGATGTAATTTGCAAAGTGATGATGTATTCGTGATGGTGTAATTGTGAACTTGTTGATGCTTGTGGTATAATTTGTTGTTGTTCCATCGATTTGATGAATTATATATTATTATTATTGAATGTGTTTCTCACCCCTTCTGTTGGAATTGTCGCCTTGTGGGCAAGTGCAGATTTCCAAGGCTAGTAGGATGTTGGCTCAAGTGTCTTAGGGCTCTAATACGTAACGGGATGGGAGTTAATTGTTGAATTTTCATTCCTTTATGCATCAACTTTGGAACTATATTGTTGGAACATTTATTTATTATTAAGAGGATTATTGAAATGATTATTTATGTTGGGGCCTTTGTGCTAAGATTTTGTTGAAGTTGATTATATTTTAAAAAAGACTTTTCCGCTGCAAATTATTACGAGATTAATTTATGTTGTTGAATAAATAGTATATTTTCTATTTATGAATTTTTGAAAAGTAGTGTAACATTCCGTTTTGCAATGAAAACTCTGATTTTACGTATATTTAATTATGTTGGGAAATCGGGGTGTTACAGTTGGTATCAGAGCAGGTCGGTCCGTCCGGCCAAGTAGTAGAGTCGTGTCGAGCCTAGTAGTGTTGTGTGACAGCTTATTACTGTCTTTTGTTGTCCTAATTGTTGTTTGTTGTGTAGAGAACTAAGGTGCTGAAGTCTTGTCCAGAATTGTTTGCATGAGGTTCATTTTCGAGGACGAAAATTCTTTAAGTTGGGGAGAGTTGTAACGCCCCATTTTTATTTAATTATTTTTAGTTGATGTTTGAGTATTTTTATATGATTTTATATGACTATATTTGACATATATGATTTAGATATGATTTTATGTGAAATATATGACTTGGTATGAATTGTGTGATATTTGGTGTGATGATAATTTATTATATGATTTATGGTGTTGTGTTTTATTTAAATAAATGTTGTTTGATTATTTTATTTATTTAATAAAAAGGTAGAAAATAGTATTATTTGGTTTAAAGGGAATTAAGTATAATCATGAGGAATAAGTGGGAGTTAAGGAAATAAGAGGGGTTATAGTTTACAATAAAAAGAAAAGGAGAGTCAGAAAGAGTTTTACGTACAATTAAAAAAAAAAAAAAAGTGAGTTTTTGAGAGAAGAAGAGGAGAAAACCTAAAACCAAGAGAAGAGGCTAGAAGAAGAGAGAAGAACGCAGCTTAATTCAGGAGTCATAATCTAAAGTAAGGGTGGGATTCCTTCAATAATGTGTATATATAATTTTGATTGTTGATGAAATTGTGTTCTAGGTTTAGGGTTTAGAAAGTTTATGATAATTGATATGATGTGATGAATTGTGTTGTTTAATGCATGTTTCTGTGTTGTTTTGATTGTTATGTTGTATATAGAACCTGTAAACATTGTTCTCTATCAAATTTGGGATTTGGGTAGATGAAGTTTGGGTTTTTGAGTGAAAAATAGAGTTTTCCCGAGAGCAACCTTTGACAGCATACCCTGTTTCATGTTGTTGCGTCTTTTGCATCAGTTTCTGTTTCGAACTAGCTTTTGGTGTAAACATGAAAGTTGTAGGTATGAATGTTAGCTTTCTAATGCCGTTGGTCTGACGTCAAAATGATTTATAGAACTTGAGTTATGGTCAAATTACTGAACGTAGGTCACAGTGAATTTTTATGAATTTCAGCACAACTTTGTCCGAATTTGAAATGAAAACTGGTATTGATTGGTACATAATTGGTCTGAGGTGTAAACATGAAAGTTGTAGATAATTGAGTTAGCTTTCTAATGGCACTGGTTTGACTCAAAAATGTTTTGTAAATCTCGAGTTATGATAAAAATAGTCCAAGTAGGTCTTTAGAAAATTTTAAGAAAACTTAGCTTAACTAATCCCAAGTTAGTCCAAAACTTATGGTTGGTTTCCCAACTTCAAACTTAAGTATTAGGGATTTAGTCGGAGTGTTTTATGAGTATTTGGCTTATGTTTTATTGATCAACTTGCTTTATTTTTGAAGAATGTTTTGGTTTGATATGGATGTAGTTGATTAATGTATATGTGCTTTCCGGAGATGTGTGATTTAAATATGTGTTATATCAAGATGTGTTGTTTGTAGATGTGTGACTTAAATATGTGTTATATAAAGATGTCATATTTAAATATATGATATTTGACGATGATGCTATTTAAAGATGTGTATTTGTCGAGTCATCTAAAGATATGCATTGTTGAGTCTTTACTCGTGTCGTTGCATTTGAGTTGTGTCGTTGCATAGCATAGTCGGCGATGGGGGCTTAATGCCTGACAGGTCCTCTATGACCTTAGCGATGGGGGCTTAATGCCTGACAGGTCCTATTTGACCTTTAGTGATGGGGGCTTAATGCCCTGATGGTACCACATGCATGAGGTCTAAGTGTTGCATAGTCGTGTCGTGTCGTTTGTGAAGTGATGATGTAATTGTGAAGTGATGATGTAATTTGCAAAGTGATGATGTATTCGTGATGGTGTAATTGTGAACTTGTTGATACTTGTGGTATAATTTGTTGTTGTTTCATCGATTTGATGAATTATATATTATTATTATTGAATGTGTTTCTCACCCCTTCTGTTGGAATTATCGCCTTGTGGGCAAGTGCAGATTTCCAAGGCTAGTAGGATGTTGGCTCAAGTGTCTTAGGGCTCTGATATGTAACGGGATGGGAGTTAATTGTTGAATTTTCATTCCTTTATGCATCAACTTTGGAACTATATTGTTGGAACATTTATTTATTATTAAGAGGATTATTGAAATGATTATTTATGTTGGGGCCTTTGTGCCAAAATTTTGTTGAAGTTGATTATATTTTAAAAAAGACTTTTCCGCTGCAAAATATTACGAGATTAATTTATGTTGTTGAATAAATAGTATATTTTCTATTTATGAATTTTTGAAAAGTAGTGTAACATTCCGTTTTGCGATGAAAACTCTGATTTTACGTATATTTAATTATGTTGGGAAATCGGGGTGTTACAGTTGGTATCAGAGCAGGTCGGTCCGTCCGGCCAAGTAGTAGAGTCGTGTCGAGCCTAGTAGTGTTGTGTGACAGCTTATTACTGTCTTTTGTTGTCCTAATTGTTGTTTGTTGTGTAGAGAACTAAGGTACTGAAGTCTTATCCAGAATTGTTTGCATGAGGTTCATTTTCGAGGACGAAAATTCTTTAAGTTGGGGAGAGTTGTAACGCCCCATTTTTATTTAATTATTTTTAGTTGATGTTTGAGTATTTTTATATGATTTTATATGACTATATTTGACATATATGATTTAGATATGATTTTATGTGAAATATATGACTTGGTATGAATTGTGTGATATTTGGTGTGATGATAATTTATTATATGATTTATGGTGTTGTGTTTTATTTAAATAAATGTTGTTTGATTATTTTATTTATTTAATAAAAAGGTAGAAAATAGTATTATTTGGTTTAAAGGGAATTAAATATAATTATGAGGAATAAGTGGGAGTTAAGGAAATAAGAGGGGTTATAGTTTACAATAAAAAGAAAAGGAGAGTCAGAAAGAGTTTTACGTACAATTAAAAAAAAAAGAGAAAGTGAGTTTTTGAGAGAAGAAGAGGAGAAAACCTAAAACCAAGAGAAGAGGCTAGAAGAAGAGAGAAGAACGCAGCTTAATTCAGGAGTCATAATCTAAAGTAAGGGTGGGATTCCTTCAATAATGTGTATATATAATTTTGATTGTTGATGAAATTGTGTTCTAGGTTTAGGGTTTAGAAAGTTTATGATAATTGATATGATGTGATGAATTGTGTTGTTTAATGCATGTTTCTGTGTTGTTTTGATTGTTATGTTGTATATAGAACCTGTGAACATTGTTCTCTATCAAATTTGGGATTTGGGTAGATGAAATTTGGGTTTTTGAGTGAAAAATAGAGTTTTCCCGAGAGCTACCTTTGACAGCATACCCTGTTTCATGTTGTTGCGTCTTTTGCATCAGTTTCTGTTTCGAACTAGCTTTTGGTGTAAACACAAAAGTTGTAGGTATGAATGTTAGCTTTCTAATGCCGTTGGTCTGACGTCAAAATGATTTATAGAACTTGAGTTATGGTCAAATTACTGAACATAGGTCACAGTGAATTTTTATGAATTTCAGCACAACTTTATCCTAATTTGAAATGAAAACTGGTATTGATTGGTACATAATTGGTCTGAGGTGTAAACATGAAAGTTGTAGATAATTGAGTTAGCTTTCTAATGGCACTGGTTTGACTCGAAAATGTTTTGTAAATCTCGAGTTATGATAAAAATAGTCCAAGTAGGTCTTTAGAAAATTTTAAGAAAACTTAGCTTAACTAATCCCAAGTTAGTCCAAAACTTATGGTTGGTTTCCCAACTTCAAACTTAAGTATTAGGGATTTAGTCGGAGTGTTTTATGAGTATTTGGCTTATGTTTTATTGATCAACTTGCTTTATTTTTGAAGAATGTTTTGGTTTGATATGGATGTAGTTGATTAATGTATATGTGCTTTCCGGAGATGTGTGATTTAAATATGTGTTATATCAAGATGTGTTGTTTGTAGATGTGTGACTTAAATATGTGCTATATAAAGATGTCATATTTAAATATGTGATATTTGACGATGATGCTATTTAAATATGTGTATTTGTCGAGTCATCTAAAGATGTGCATTGTTGAGTCTTTACTCGTGTCGTTGCATTTGAGTTGTGTCGTTGCATAGCATAGTCGGCGATGGGGGCTTAATGCCTGACAGGTCCTCTATGACCTTAGCGATGGGGGCTTAATGCCTGACAGGTCCTATTTGACCTTTAGTGATGGGGGCTTAATGTAACGCCCTCTCTAATTATTTGATTATTTTAATGAGTTTAGAATATACTTATATGATTTGTGTGATTTATATGATTTATTTTGATGAGTGATATTTTGATATGTAATATGTTGGTATTTATTAGTATAATATATATACTATTTGACTTAGAAATATAAATGTTATTTGTTGTAGAAATATATATGATTTGTTATAGAAATATATATGATTTGTTATAGAAATATATGTCATTTGTTATAGAAGTATAAATGATTTGTTATTGAAATATATATATATATATATATTGGGATAGAATATTAAGATTGGGATTTAAGAGAAAAATAAGTAGGTTAAGATTTTTATAAAAAGGAGAGAAAACCTAGTTTTAGTAAAACAATTGCACGTACGACTGTTTTTGGAAAAAAGGAGGAAAAAGCCAAGAGAAGAGGGAGAAGACCTAGAGGCTGCGATTTTCATTCTTTAAGGTAAGGGTGGGATTCCTTCAATAATATGTATATATAATTTTGATTGTTGATGAAATTGTGTTCTAGGTTTAGGGTTTAGAAAGTTTATGATAATTGATATGATGTGATGAATTGTGTTGTTCAATGCATGTTTCTGTGTTTTCTTGATTGTTATGTTGTATATAGAACCTGTAAACATTGTTCTCTATCAAATTTGGGATTTGGGTAGATGAAATTTGGGTTTTTGAGTGAAAAATAGAGTTTTCCCGAGAGCTACCTTTGACAGCATACCCTGTTTCATGTTGTTGCGTCTTTTGCATCAGTTTCTGTTTCGAACTAGCTTTCGGTGTAAACACGAAAGTTGTAGGTATGAATGTTAGCTTTCTAATGCCGTTGGTCGGACGTCAAAATAATTTATAGAACTTGAGTTATGGTCAAATTACTGAACGTAGGTCACAGTGAATTTTTATGAATTTCAGCACAACTTTGTCCGAATTTGAAATGAAAACTGGTATTGATTGGTACATAATTGGCTTTAGGTGTAAACATGAAAGTTGTAGATAATTAAGTTAGCTTTCTAATGGCACTGGTTTGACTCGAAGAGGATTTGTAGATTTTGAATTATGATGAAAATAGTCCAAGTAGGTCTTCAGAAATTTTTTAGAAAACTTAGCTTAACTAATCCCAAGTTAGTCCAAAACTTATGGTTGGTTTCCCAACTTCAAACTTAAGTATTAGGGATTTAGTCGGAGTGTTTTATGAGTATTTGGCTTATGTTTTATTGATCAAACTTGATTTGCTTGTTGAAGGATGTGTTGGACTTTGATATGAATGTAGTTGATTAATGTATATGTGCTTTCCGGAGATGTGTGATTTAAATATGTGTTATATCAAGATGTGTTGTTTGTAGATGTGTGACTTAAATATGTGTTATATAAAGATGTCATATTTAAATATGTGATATTTGACGATGATGCTATTTAAAGATGTGTATTTGTCGAGTCATCTAAAGATGTGCATTGTTGAGTCTTTACTCGTGTCGTTGCATTTGAGTCGTGTCGTTGCATAGTATAGTCAGCGATGGGGGCTTAATGCCTGACAGGTTCTTTTATGACCTTTAGCGATGGGGGCTCAATGCCTGACAGGTCCTATTTGACCTTTAGTGATGGGGGCTTATGCCCTGATGGTACCACATGCATGATGTCTAAGACGTAGAGTTGCATTTGTTGAGTCGTGTCTTATGAGATGTCGTGACGATGATTTGTGATGATGATGTGATGTTTGAGATGGTTGTTAAGACGATGATTTATGATGGTTTGTGATGCATTTGTGATGATGATTGTTCTTTGATGTTCTTGATGGTATCTTCGTGATGAAGTTCCTTGAAGCTCTTGATGATATTTCGTGATGATATTCTTTATTGACGTTTAACGTGTTTCGTGAATGGTGTGCTTGATGATGTATAAGGTGATTTAGGACGATAATTATGATGTTAGATGATGCCTATTTTGCTATGACTATATGATGTTTTGTTGATTGATGATTCTGTTGTTGGTGTATTTATATACATATGTATATATATGTGAACCTGATGATGCTTGTCATTGAATTGTTGTTGTTTTCATTAACTTGATTGATTATATATTATTATTATTGAATGTGTATCTCACCCCTTCTGTTGGAATTGTCGCCTTGTGGACAAGTGCAGATTTCCAAGGCTAGTAGGATGTTGGCTCAAGTGTCATAGGGCTCTGATACGTAACGGGATGGGGAAAATGTTGTTTTGTTTCTTTCATTCCTTTATGTATCAAATTTTGAACATGTTGTTGGATTTTAAGTTGAAGAATAATATTTTGTTGTTAAGGCCTTTGTGCTAAGAATTCTGTTGAAGTTGAATGATGATGATTTTAAAAGAAATATTTCCGCTGCAGATTTTTATAAGAATGAGATTTTGTTGGTATTTTAAATAGTTCTATTTTCTATTTAAATAATTTTGAAAAGTAGTGTGACATGCCCGTTATTGTTGAACTCTGATTGTTTTAATATTATTATGTTGTTTTGGGGAAACGGGGTGTTACACTTAATGCCCTGATGGTACCACATGCATGAGGTCTAAGTGTTGCATAGTCGTGTCGTGTCGTTTGTGAAGTGATGATGTAATTGTGAAGTGATGATGTAATTTGCAAAGTGATGATGTATTCGTGATGGTGTAATTGTGAACTTGTTGATACTTGTGTTATAATTTGTTGTTGTTTCATCGATTTGATGAATTATATATTATTATTATTGAATGTGTTTCTCACCCCTTCTGTTGGAATTGTCGCCTTGTGGGCAAGTGCAGATTTCCAAGGCTAGTAGGATGTTGGCTCAAGTGTCTTAGGGCTCTGATACGTAACGAGATGGGAGTTAATTGTTGAATTTTCATTCCTTTATGCATCAACTTTGGAACTATATTGTTGGAACATTTATTTATTATTAAGAGGATTATTGAAATGATTATTTATGTTGGGGCCTTTGTGCCAAGATTTTGTTGAAGTTGATTATATTTTAAAAAAGACTTTTCCGCTGCAAAATATTACGAGATTAATTTATGTTGTTGAATAAATAGTATATTTTCTATTTATGAATTGTTGAAAAGTAGTGTAACATTCCGTTTTGCGATGAAAACTCTGATTTTACGTATATTTAATTATGTTGGGAAATCGGGGTGTTAAAAGGTTGGCACGGCCGTGCCATGTCCCCAGACGCTCTTTTATCAATTTTTTTTTACTTTCTCCTTCTTCCTCCTCAAACACACACTTCCCTCATCCTTCAACTTCTCTATCTAAACCTCCATAACATCAACCTTCAAACCTCCATATCTATCTCCATTCATCATTCCAAACATAAACAACCAATCAAAACCAACATTCATCCTACACCATTAAACCCTAACCCAAAAAAAAAAAAACCACAAATTCTTTACCAATCTTCATCATTCAAACTCAAAAACCTCACCTAAACCCCAACCCCGTCACTACACCAACTTTTCCCACACAAAACCTTGTCAAACCCTAACCTTCACCCAAACCCACACCAAGTCAACAAAGGTCAAATGGTATCGAAGAGGAAAGGTAAGGAGATTGAAAGCTCCGGAAGTAGTGCAAGCAAGAAGCAATCACCAGCTCGCAATCATGGGATCCAATTCAAGGATCAAGAGCAAAGGAATATGTATAATTCTCTACTCTCCAAAATTATCTCTACTTGCAGGTACCCTGATGTAAATGCTATGGATAGACTAGGAATAGATGAACATGTGATTCGACTGTTGATTTCATAACCGTGTACTTAGGTACATTCAAAGGGCTATGGCTTGAACAATCTTGGGTAGGAAAGAAGTGGGAATGATGAGGATTGATAAGCTTTTTCATGTTGTGGGCTATGTTTTATAACCACCCTATTAACATTTTCTATTATTTGCTTGATTATCTTGTTTCACTTTCTAAAAAGAAACCGGATATTAAAGGTGACATAGTGGTAGGTGGAATCATCACATTCATTACTAGGAAGTTTGGCGTAGGTAAAGAGAGTGAAGTGACTATAATTGAAGAAAATATTTATCTAAATTTAGATACACTCACTTTTTTTTGTTCTTTATTAAACCTCATGGTTATACCCACAATTTCCAATTTGAGTGGAAAGTCAATAATGCTAATTGTTTGATTATTCTACCTAATCCGAATATAACTAATTCGGAGGTGGTGGAAAATTTGCTTTATGTTGACACTAACCCACAGGTACATAATGATGGTGATGATGGTGGTGATGAAAAGGAGGTAGGTGCAAACTTGCACCATGAACAAGAAGCCGGTGGAAGCTATAATGATGAACGGTGGATATGGATGCAAACCAAAGTTCAACGAATAAGCACCGAGCAAAAAGACAAGGTGTTGAAATGGTCGGGCTAAGGAAAAATGTCCAAAGGGGCAATTGAATAAATGAAGACAATAATCAAATGCTCCGGAACATGATACAACACCTTCACCTCCAAGGTCCACCTTATGGACCTCAATAAATTGTGAGCTTTCCTCTTCCTTTCTTCTTTTCTTCTTCTTATTCTTCTTCTTCCTCTTCTTCTTCTTCTTCTCTCTTTTCTTTTCTATTTTTGAATCATTGAGGACAATGCTTCTCCCAAGTGTGGGGGTGTAACGCCCCATTTTTATTTAATTATTTTTAGTTGATGTTTGAGTATTTTTATTTGATATATATGATTTATATGAATTATATGACCTTTTGGTGTGGTGTGTGTATTTAAATAATTATTTGTGTTTTATTTAAATGAATGTTATTTGTTTCATTTAATAAAATTAGGAAGAAAATAGTATTTATTTGGTTAAAGGGGAGTTATTATAATTAATTAGAAATTAAAAGGAGTTAAGGAAAATAAAAGGGGAAGTTATGTTTTACTAAGAAAAGGGGAATAGAGAAAGTCAGAAAACGTTTTTACGTAAAAAGAAAACTCAAGTTTTGAGAGAAAGAGGAGAAAACCTAGAGAAGAGAGAAGGAGCAAGAAGAGAGAAGAACGCGACTTGATTTCAGGAAAACAATCTAAGGTAAGGGTGAGGCTAGCATTCGATTATAATATATATACATGATTCTGAAAATTGATTTGAACGGTTGTTTGGTTAGGTTTTTTTTGAAAAGTATGTGAAATTGCAAATATGTTGATGATTCTGTTGTTGATTTCCTGTTTCTGTGATGTTATGAGGGATATGATGTATATAAGACCTGTAAACGTTTTTGTAAATCCTTTTGGGTGATTGGGGGATCAAATTGGTGTTCTTGAGTTATGGTAGGTTACTAAATGGGAGATTTAGAGAGGTGCTGGAAACCGATTTTCTTTGTGTGGTTGAAACTTGAATTTCTCTGTAGATTATGATAGAGCTAAGTGTCAGGAGCGTTTAGGCGAAAACGGCATCAAAATCTGATTAACGGTTTGAATTTTATGCTCGAAACAGTGAAAATCGCACTTTTTTGTGAAGCTGAGTCCGGATCCGATACCGTAAAAACGTGCCACATTTTGGAAAGCGCGCCACGTTTTTGTCGACAGAATGCGTAGTGGTTCTGGACATAAAAACGTGACACGTTTTCTAAAAACGTGACACGATTTCTTGAAAACCAGATCATCCATATTTCACTATTTTTCACCCATTTCTGCTTTGAACTAGCTTTTGGTGTAAACATGAAAGTTTTAGGTAATTAAGTTAGCTTTCTAATGGCGTTGGTTGGGCTTGAAAATGATGTTTAGATTTTGAGTTATGATGAAAATAGTCCAAGTGGGTCTTGAGGAAAACTTTAAGAAAACTTAGCATAACTAGTCCCAAGTTAGTCCAAAACTCATGGTTGGTTTCCCAAACTTCAAACTTAAGTATTAGAGGTTTAATTGAGGTGTCTTATAAGTATTTGGCTTAGGTCTTATTGATAGAACTTGATTTGCTTTTCAAGAATGTTTTGGACTTTGATATGAATGTAATTGATTAATGTATATGTTGCTATTGTTGTTGATACGTTGGAATATGTATGTTCATATATGTACAATTATATACGGTGTATCGTTGTTCCCGTTGTTGATGTTGTTGAGTCGTGTTGTCCAAGTTGGGGAGTGTGTCATAAGTATTAGGCACAGATGTTGATGTCGTAGTAGGTGTTGTCGTTGTTGTTTGGTTGTATGCTGATATACACCATTGAGTCGTTGATGTTGTATGATGATATACACAAGTGGAGTTCATTGCATAATGCATAAAAGCGGGAGGGCTTTTGCCCTGGAACGCCTTGTCGTTCAAAGCGGGAGGGCTTATGTCCTGGAACACTTTGTTGTTCAAAGCGGTGAGGGCTTTTGCCCTGGAACGCCTTGTCGTTCAAAGCGGGAGGACTTATGTCCTGGAACACTTTGTTGTTCAAAGCGGTGAGGGCTCTGCCCTGTATTTTTGGTACCACATGCATATTGCATTAGTTGTTGTTGTCGTTGCATCGTCGTGGTCGTTGAGTTGGTCGAGTTGATGTTGTCATTGGTTGAGTAGTTGTTGATGTTGATGAGTTATTGAGGTTGAGGTGGTTGTTGAGTTGTTGTCGATGATGTGGTTGATTGCGTAACATAAATTAAAGGTTGCAAATCCAATGTGAAATGAAGTAGTTGTTGATGATAATTGTTGATGAATGTTAATGCAATGTGTATATAAATCTAATAATGTTTGTTGCTGTGACTGTTGTTGTTTTAATTCAAGTTGATGAATTATATATATATTATCTTTGATTGTGAATCTCACCCCTTCTGTTGGAATTGCCGCCTTGTGGGCAAGTGCAGATTTCCAGGACTAGTAGGATGTGGCTCAAGTGTCTAGGGCTCTGATACGTAACGGGATGGGAAGCGTCGTTTATGTTCTTCATTCCTTATGTATCTAATTTTGAAAAATGTTGTCGAAGTTTAAATGGTGTTGAATAATATTTTAATTTGTTGAGGCCTTTGTGCCAAGGTTTGTTGGAGATTAATAATGATTTGAAAAGAATTTTCCGCTGCAGTTTTTATAAGATTGGTTGTTGGAATTTAATAGTTTTATTTTCTATTAAAGAATTTTTGAGGATAAGCAGTGTAATGCTCCGTTTGAGAATTGACTCTGATTGTTATAATAAAATCACGTTGTTTAGGGAAACGGGGTGTTACAGGGGGGGCCTAATAAAGTGTCTCGAGTCGTAGTGTTCTCAAACTCCCTTGAACTTTATTCTTTTGTTTTGTTTAATTGCGAAAGGCATGATTAAGTAGCTTGTTTTTATTGAAAATATGACATAAAATTTTTCGTTGTCTTCTCTAAATTGGTAGTTTCTTGTACATGAAAGTGAACTCTTGTTTTTTTAAAGTTTTCTTGATAAACCCACACCTTGTTCTATTGTGAATAAATTCTCCAATGAGTAAATGCACATGTTACACCCCTTGAGCAATTGTATGAATAGGTATTTTAAGAAACACGTTCTAGTTTTAAAGGTAAGTTAACCCTAAAAAATTTTAAGAGTAAAAGTAGTTAAGCTAGTGTGGGGGAGTTTAAAAAGCCAAAATAAAACTAAAGGTTGCATCACTGAATCTAGATTGGGGAAGGAGGTAGGCTCTCCGACTTCCTATGTGAAAGTGATATTATCTTGAGAAAAATAAAAAGCATCATTGAATCTAGATTGGGGAAGGGGGTAGGCCCTCCGACTTCCTACGTGAAGATGATGTTTTAAGGGGCACCATTGAATCTAGATTGGGGAAGGGGGTAGGCCCTCCGACTTCCTACGTGAAGATGTTGTTCCCTTAAATTAATGCGCTTAAATTCCAAATTTGTTCAAATGGAAAAAGGTCAAAATGACCACAATTACTCCCATCTATCTTATACGAAATGAAGAAAGAATTTTTCTCGGTTAGCTTAGTCTTTAAGTTAGAACCTGTTTCCTCATAATATATGTTTATACAGGAGCAAAAATAGGGATGAACTACACACACACACACTCACTTAGGACTTGATTGTTGGGTTGAATAAAGAATACAAGGATTGCTTGAGTTTGTGATTAGTGTACATTGGAAATAAAAGCCTTTTTGAGGAGACATAAGTTTCATTTGAATTGTCATGAATATAATCTTGTTTTATGCTACAAATGTCTATGCCTTTTGCTTGAGGACAAGCAAAGATCCAAGTGTGGGGGAGTTTGATGAGTCAATAAAGTAGTTTATTTAATATAGTATTTAATCTTATTTGTTTGAATTTAAGTTTATTATTATTTCCTTTTTAAGTCATTTAGATGAATTAGTGATTAGTTTACTTTATATAATATTCAGTCTTGTTTTATTTAGATCTAGGTTTATTTTATATATTATTCTGTCTCGTTATATTTAGATTTAAGTTTATTTTATATTATTGTTATTTCCTTTCTTAGAACTATTTTACTTTAGAATACAATCTATTATATTTCAGGGACGAATATTGGATGGAAAGAGCCTTGGAGCAGAAGAAAGGGATTCGGAGCTGATTTGGAGCAAGAATACGAAGATTTGGAGCCAAAAATAAGTCTCCCCCAAGTCAGAAGCTTGGCACGGCCCGTGCCAAATGTGGCACGGCCGTGCCACCTCTCAGGATTTCTTTAGCTGCTTTTGCTTCCTGTGCAAGCTACTCTGTTTTTAGTTTAGGCCCACAGTTTCTTGTGGGAAACTCTAGTATTATAGTTGCTTAGGCTCTAAGTCAATTGTAAGCTATAAATAGAGGAGCCTTCCATCACAAATATTCATCTTATTCTTGGAATACAATAGTGACAGTTGTTTTCTAATAATAATTTCTCTTTATTTTATTTACTTTATGTCTTCTCTCTTCTTCCCCTTGTCTACTATGATCATGAGTGAGTAGACTTCTCTTGTCTTGGGATTGTTGGATAGTCTAATGACGTAATCCAAAGCAAACCAAGCCTTTTCTTTAAACTCTTAAGTAATCTAGTTTCTAATCTAAATTCACCGGTTAAACATGGATTAATCATTATCAACTACCAACAAGCGAAAGCTGAGGTTATGATAATTATTAATCCATTATCCCAAACGTCAAATCTATAAGCGAAAGCTGCGATGAGATGTTGGAACAAGTGAATATTAGAGAGAGATTGCAAAGGCAGTGAAATAGTCTTTACAATCTTGGGACGAAGTAGTTTCACAGCCTTAATGCATCTCCTAGTAATCAATTCAGCGAAATAGGATTAATTGCTAGGAGTAAACTCTTACTGGACTGAGAGGAAAAGTAAGGGGCTAAAGGGAAACCGGTCATACAAAACTAGGTCTATCATAAGGTTTTAAGGTTAAAGCTTCGGTTTGTGAAGGGTTTGTTATTATGACGAACCAATAATCCCAAGACACTTTTTATTATTGCTATTTATTTTTATTATTTTCTATCCAAGCTTTATTATTTCTATTATCTTCTAATCATTATTAAAAGTTAATTAAATTCATAACTCCTTGTCGGAACGATATCTTTTATTACTACATTGGTAGAACCGCGCACTTGCGGTTTTGTCCCATCAATCATCTTTTGGCTTCCTCCTTCCGGTTAAAAGGTCTTTCATGAATTTTGCATAAACCAGCATTTGATCAAGCGCCTCACTAAAAGGAATGTTAACCTGTAATTGAATAAAAAGCTCCATAAACTTCTTGAATTGACTCTCCTGTTTCTCTTTTTTCTTCGACAAATGAGGATATGGCAGTTTCACATAAGACGGAACATCTTGCTTTTTTCCACTTTCTGCCAGAAGTTGGCTCTTTGTCTTTCTGAGCATGGAGTTGACATCAATCAGTTTCTCACTTTTTTCTCCCTCTTTGTTTTTTTTCTTCTGTTCATTTTCAACTACGCCATTATCATTTTCTTTTTCAACTAAAACATACTCATCATTTTTCTCAACTACATCAGTTTCAACCTCTTCTACCACTTCTTTACCACTCTTCTTTGGAGCCTTTGGAACTAGAGGCATCAAAACCTTTTTTTTCCTCAACTCAATACTAGTTGCTCAGCTTACCACTTCTTTACCACTCTTCTTTACCACTTCTTTACCACTCTTCTTTACCACTTCTCATTTTTGGGATTGTCTTTAGTGTTACCTGTGAAACCTCCCTTTGATTGCTCAGCTAGTTGCTTTGCCATCTGCTCGATTTGAATTTCGAGCATTTTTCGAGAAGCTTCATTGTTCTTTCTTTCAGCTTCTTGACTCTTCTTGATTTCTTCAAAATTTCCTTGAGTCATCTTCATGAAATTTACCATAGTTTCCTCAAGGGCTGAAGGTTTTCTTTGTTGCTGTTGTTGAGGGTTAGGTAGCAAAGGATTCAGGGTGTTGTTGTTTGGGTAGCTTAGATTAGGATGCTTGGCATAACCTGGGTTGTAAGTGTTAGAGTAGGGGTTATTCTTTTGATAATTGGCTAGGTAATTGGCTTCCTCACTGAGTCCTTCTAAAGAACACTCACCATTTGCATGATCTCCTTGGCAAAAATCACACCTTTGTTGCACTTGTTGTACTTGGGCATGTTGAGCTTGTAACTGTCCCATGGTTATGGCTTGGACTTGCTTAGTTAAGGTTTCAAGGTGTTTGTTCATGGCTGTTTGATTGGCCAAGATTGCAGTGTTGTCATTCACCCCAAACACTCCCCTCTTCTTCTTCTCAGAATCAGCTCGATGCTCATTTTCGATCATGTTTTCAATAAGCTCTCGGACTTGATGATCGGTTTTAGTTTTCATACTGCCACCTGCTGAAGCATCAAGGAACATCCTATTGTTAGTGGTTAATCCTTCAGTAAAAATCTGGAGGTAAGATTTTTCGTCCAGATTGTGTGACGGGCACCTCTTAAGCAATAGGTTAAAACGCTCCCAAGCATCGTACAAGGACTCACTTTCCCCCTGTTTGAAATTGGTGATCTCATGTTTCTTGTCATAGTATTTAGACATAGGGAAATATCTCCTGAGGAATTTAAGCTCGAGCTCATCCCAAGTTTGAATGGTTCCACTAGGTATGGACAACAACCACTCTTTGGCCCTACCGGTTAGAGTAAAAGGGAATAATCTCAGCTTCTTCTGGCTCTCGGTGACATGAGCTGGTGGCACACAAAATTGGCAGGTCTCATGGAAGTGACTTAGGTGCTCATGAGGGCTCTTGTCATCAAAGGCCACCGGATTGACGGGTTGAAAAACATGAGTCAAATGGCCACGGTTGGCATCCAATCCGTAGTCTCCCATCATAGGTCTAGGTGGAGGTGGGGTGGGTCATGATCTCCCATTGTGTCAGCTCTAGGAGATGGTATTGAAGTAATAAAAATTCATATCCACGAGGACTGTATTTAACTTCTACTTAGCAATTTCATTATTAAACAGGATGTGTAAAATTTATGGTTGCCCTTGGCAGTTGGATTGTTTGATAACATAAACGAAGAAAACAATTGAAAGTTGGTTTGTGAAATTGAGAAAGAAAAATGATCAAGACCTTCGAATCCTCTAATGCACCCCTATGGTAATTTGCACTCCTAATTCAATCAATGATTATCTAGCATAATGACAGATCAACTCAATAATTCTACCCAATCTCTTGACCTAGAATTCTCCCCGCAAGTAACAACCCCTTAATCTCTTAAGTGAATTAGGAACCGTTGGAGGTTTTAATAGAACGTTAATCCCTATGTCATAACCTAATAATGATCTATCTCTAGCTTGATTACTTAGGTTACACTTACTACCTAGATCAGAGTCAAAAGCCAGGCTAATGGACATTCAATCTCTAAGAACAATTTGCACATTCACAAAGCTAGGGTTAATAGTCAATGAGTAAACATACAAAAAGCATTAAGCACAAGATAATATGAATTATAAACTAAACTTTCATTGATATTCAAAGGAGTTCAACAAACTAACATTCCCATAGGGTTACATCAGATTCATCTCACTCTTAATCACAAAGAGATTAGTTACTCATAGCTAAAGTAAGAGATAACTAACATAAACAAAAAGATTCATACATGAATTGGATGATAGACTATGAGTTATGATGGCTGGCCACCAAATCTGCAAAGCTTTTGCTCCAAAATATGCCTCTGGTCTCCAAATTCGTCCACCCCCTTTCAGAAAACGCACTTTTCTTTTTATAGCCCAGGCGAATTCGGTGGCCGAGCCTTTAAAATCAGTGGTCGAATTGACCTAGTTTGGTGGCCGAATTGAGCTGGTTCGGTGGCCGAAAAATGCCGAAGCAAGAGTGTAAAAATCAGCAGCAAATTCGGTGGCCGAACTGTGAATATCGGTGGCCGAATTCTGACTTCTTCAAACTTCAAATTTTTGTCTTTTGTGGCTTTCAGCTCCATGAATCACAATGAATAACCCTTAAAAATGTATGAAAAATGCCTATTAAACTAGTAATGACAGAGTGTCATCAGTAAACTACGAGCTAGTTCTGATTATAACAATCGAGACCGAACTAGAAATCTCAGGACATGTTGTACAAAGGTTTTGGTCGAATAAAAAGGTTTTGAAAAGAAAAAAAAGCCAAGAAATACACTCAGGTTGCTTAGAGAGCAGGACGGGTTTTGAAGTAAAAAAGGGCACTGTCTCTCGACAGGTTTGAGATTGCAAGTAAAAGCAAGATAAAGTTAAAGGATAAAGTAAAAGTTTAAACGCATAAACTTAAAGGAAAGGTAAAATGAATTGCATTAAAAATAAAGGTGGTCTACAAATCAGTTTACATACATTCTGTATAACTCATTTCCCTAGACGCCGGTAGTTTGAGTGTTGTAGAATTACATAAATGATTTGCGACCCATTTTTCGACTTGGAAACACTTATTTATACTAGAATAACTAACTGGCGAACCACTAATCCCATGATCAGCACTTCCTCCATCTTGGACAACCGCTTGTCCCATGTTCCCACTAAGGAAACTGCCTTTGAACTTGAAATTGTGTCTTCCCCGGCTTGACTGCTCTATTTCGACGCGATCATGCTTTCAGCCTTGCTCTGTCAAACTTCTGATTATGGGCGGTAAGCTCACCATCTTGTTGAAATCCTCAAATATAAATGAGAAAACCTTCGATTCCTGCAAAGTTAAAGGTCAACCAAATGTTTGACCATATTAAATGAGCCTGTCGAAATTACAGGCTAACACAAGTAGGCACATATGCACACAATGTTCTAGACATGACTTTATATGCATGCGGTATTTTTTTTTGGATATCGGAGTTATGTTACAAATTGATCCCATCACCACTTCGATATTAAATATCCTATCACCAGTAGGATGCTAAAGCATCCTATCACCACTTTGAATACTTAGTATCCTACCGGCTCATGAATGTATGAACATATGACTCAATAAATGCATACGATCATACAAGACATTACCATCATTAACATCGCCACTTGATATTCATGTATTCATCGCCATTATATACATGTATACACATTCATCACCAATAAGCATCATCACCGTAATCAATATCAAACATTTATCACATCAAAGAAGCAACATTCCTTCATTTAGCAAAAATAGCATTTTAGACGATTAATTATATACGTCTAGTTAATCGACATTTTATGTACACATCATAACAATTCAACAACCATTCATCACCTTATAGATATCACAAAGTCGTTTACGAGTTAACATAGTAAAATTCAACATTTTCTAAAGTCCGTCTATTTTCCACATTTCCTAAAGTTCGTCTATTTTTACCATTTCATATAAATCAATCTACTCTCAACCTAAGCTAGGTTTAATCACTCAGACATATCCAATTATACTTCCATGAATCAGGTTTATGCATTTGGGACCCATTTGTATGCATTAGAAACCTTAAAAAGTCGAAAAATTGGACTTTCCCTACCCATAGGGGGGCACACGGTCGTGTTGGCTAGATGAATGATCGTGCTCTCCAAGTCAGAAAGTTTGGCACAGTTTATACCACCCAGGTGCCCAGTCGTGCCACCCTGACAGGTGGGAAAACCTAATTTTTTGTGTTTCCGCGCGTAAAACTCCGTTTTCAAAACCTTTTTCGATCCCATTCGCGCCAAATTTGTCCAAAATACTTAAACCACTCATACCTAATCATTTCAACTTCATATTGACCTTAAATAACTTAATTCAACTTACTCCAACATCAATTACCTCAATTAATCACTTAAAACAACTTATAGCTAAAATACTCATTTTCACCAATTTAATTGCATACCCAAACAAGTTAAAACCACAACATCAATTCATATTCATTTCAACATAACAATTTCACCAATTCACTTATGTACTCCAATCCATTAAACAACAACTTTCATGATTATTACCCATTTCTCACCAATTTCACAACAACACAGCAATTTAATCCAAACACCACATTAAACATGATAACTTCATGAAATTCAACATAAACACATACCCAGTGACATAACAAGTAGTTAGAATATGTTTTAAGCAATAATCATCAACAAGTTCATGATTTTCACATAAATAAGCTAAAATATCAAAATAACTTATTCTATATAACCAAACATGAGTTTTAGCACAGCAACAACATAATTTCCCAACTTTTCTCATACCAAAATAAGTATAATTACTGGAGCACGAAAATTAACTTAATCCACCAATAATTCATGAAACACAATAACCACAACAACCAAGATTCTACCCATATGAACAATCTTTCCTATAGATAAATAAATATCACACACATACCTTATAATTCCAAAAGCTAATCTTTCCTAACACCAATCTTCCCCTCTACTTTGATTCTCCTAAACTTTCCTTCTTTTCTCCCCTTGAGCTCTTTTTTTTTCTCTTCCTTTCTCTGTTCTCTCTCTAGCCACTATTGTGTAAACTTGACAAATGATTTTACAACTCTAGTTTGTGACTACTACTAGTCTTATATATTCACACCAATTGGGTTTAGTTCAATTACTCCTACTGGGCTATGTCTTATTCTTATTAACAAATAACACTACTCATTATAATTCACTTAATTCATCCTTTTTCCTTTTATCTCTATTCTAGTAATTCTATAAAATTACTACTAAGCTCAATAAATACTTATCTACCTATAAATTACTAAAATGCCCTTCAATCCAAAATTACCAAAATACCCTTAATTCCTATATCTATAATAAAAATCCAATTATCCCAACAATTCAAACACATCGAACAATTAAATAAATAATAAAACAATTAAATAAATAATATCCTAGTAATTGGATCGTTACATCAGTTCCCTTCTTGAACTGCTTTTTTAATCATATCTCCAAGTCTCTCCATGCAAAGTACAAAAAGATATGGTGTAAGTGGATCCCCTTGTCGAAGACCGCGAAGAGGTTGGAAATGCTTAATCCTACTCCCATTCCACAATAAAGATACTGAGGTGGCTTAAATGCTACTCATTAAAAGATAAATGATGATAGAAGGAAAACCAAAGTGTTGCAGGGTTTCACGCAAGAAAAGTTCAATCTAGCCGATCATACGAATTATCTAAATCAAACTTATATATGACATATATGTGCTTCTTATTCGACTTTCGCGTGTGATAGATAAACTCTTGAAGGACAATGACATTATCAACAATACCCCTTCCTGGAATAAAACTACTCTGCAAAGGGCTCATAATATCAATAAGCATAGGCCTTAATCGGTTTACAAGAACTTTCGAGACCAATTTGCAGGTGACATTACATAAACTTATAGGACGAAATTCCAAAAATTATGTCAGGTTATTGATGAGTCAATAATAAGTGTTTTTAATATAAAATTTGAGTCTGTTTTATTTAGATTTGATATTGTTTTATTTAATATTATTTCTATTTAGAATTATTTTACTTCAATTGCAAGTTATTTAATTTCAAGAGCAAATATTTTAAACATTCAGTCTTGGAGCAAAAGAAAGAGGATTCAGAGGTGATTCGGGCTGGAAAATACGAAGATTCAATAGAAAAATATGACGCCCCCAAGTCAGAAGCTTGGCACGGCCCGTGCCATTATCCACACGGTCGTGCCATGTCCCAGGATTGCTCTTTTGCGGCGTTTGCTTTATGGACAAGCTACCTATTAGTTTATTTCAGACCTAAAAGCCCGTGGTTTCTTATGGAATATTCTAGTGATGTATTTCTTAGGGCTTAAGTCATTGTAAATTATAAATAGAGTAGCTAGCTATCACAACAATTCATCTTGTGTTCTTGGAAATAATAAGTGACAATTGTTTTCTTTAATAAAAGATCAACCTTTATTTTATGTTCCTCTTCTCCTTCTTCTCTTCTATGTCTACAATGAACGTTAGTGAGTAGACTCTTCTTGTCTTGGGATTGTTGGATAAGTCTTAATGACATAATCCTAATCAAACCAAACCATAAACCCTAATTTTATATAACCTCACTTTCTAATCTAATTTCACCGATCTTATAATGAATTAAAAAATACCAAACTCATGAAGCGAACGTGGAGGAGTTAGTATTTGTTAAATCATCATCACAAATATCAAACTGAAGCATCGAAAGAAGAAGTTTTGAGATTGGAACAAGTGAAATTAGACGAGGGTTGCGAAACATGAGAATAGTCTAGCAAACCTTGAGACACATAAAGTTTCGTTCTTCAAGGATCCTAATAGCAATCAACCATGAGAATAGGCGTGATTGCTAGAGGGACACACTCACTGACTTCGAGAGAAGATTTGATACGCCTAAGAGAAACTTGTCTTTAGAAAGTGGGACCAATGTAAAATTACCGGTTTAGGGTTTGTTTGTGAATGACTTGTTATTAAGATGGACCAATAAATCACAAGGCTCTTTTATTTTTATTATTTTCTTTCAGTTATAAATCCAAACTTTTCAACTCAAACTTTCTTTTAACCATTGTTGAAAGTTAATTGAATTCATAACTCCCTCTCGGAACGATATCTTTGTATTACTACATCGGTAAACCGTGAACTTGCGGTTTTATTCATCAAGTTTTTGGCGCTGCTGCCGGGGAGTTATTGCAATTTGATTAACTTTTTTTTAATAGTGGTTAGAAAAATAAAATAAAATAAATATATATATATATATATATATATATATATATATATATATATATATATATGAGGAATGCTAGCAATACTCTCTTTTGGATACTCTCTCTAACACTCACTCTTTTATTCGATAAAATCAATGTATGTCCTACCACTTTATGTGGGTTTCATTTCCAAAGTGTATGACCCACATTGATTTAACCAATGAGAGAGTGAGTATTAGAGAGAGTGTCCGAAAAAGAGTGTTGCTAGCACTCCTCATATATATATATATATATATATATATATATATATATATATATATATATATATATATATATATATAATAAAAATATAAATAATATAATTTTTTTTATTCAACTAAAAAAAAATATAAAAAAACATCTCTCTCTCTCTCTCTCTTTATATATATTTATTTCTTTTCATTTTTATTTTTTATTTTTTATTTTCTACCTATAACTGTTTTGATTACATGCATGGCTCAAAACCACCATCAATGGACTTCTTCCCCTGTTTTACCACCTTGCAATGTTTACGAAATATTTGGTAGACTGGTGTTGAATGCCAACTAGGTAGTGTTGTTAGAAGTCCTGACCAATTAAACTATGCTCAATATAATCAAGGGTTTAGGAACAACCAAATTTTTTTTCAAACCCCTCAAAATCTTTTTGGACAACAAACAACACCACCTGGTTTTGCAAACAACCAAAGAGTCCCTCAAAAATCTGACTTGGAACTTTTGCTAGAAAATCTTGAATTAGATAATGCTAGGCACAACAAAGAATTTAAAATTAAAGCTGGAATTTTGAATGACTCTCTCGTTAGGCTTTCATCAAAATGGATTCTCTTTGTACTCACAAAAAAATGTTAGAGACTCAAATCTCACAAGTAGCTCAACAAGTAGCCTCTTTGTCACAACCCTCTGGAGTCTTTCTGAGTCAAACTGAAACCAACCCCAAAGGCCCGATAAATGCTATTACACTTAGGGATGATAAGCAATTAGAGGACCCCGTTGTGGAAACCAAGACAATTGAGGTTGGGGTAGAGAGTGAAAAACCACAAAGTGAGAAACTTGTTGTAGAACGTGAAAAGCCTAACGCATTACCAACTTGTAAGCCAAAAATTTCTTTACCACAAGGGTTTGATGAGTCCAAGTAAGATGAGCAGTTTATGAAACTTATTGAAATCATTCAAGACAAATTGCCATCTAAACTTAAGGATCCAAAGAGTTTTTCCATACCATGTGTCATGTAACGCCCTCTCTAATTATTTAATTATTTTATTAGATGATATGGTATATGTTTATATATTATATGGATTTTGATGATTATGTGACGTATTTGTGACGTATTTGTGACGTGTGACGTGTTATTATTTTATTGTTTAATAAAATAATATAAGTGATGTTTATATGAATATTTATTTGGTAAATAAAGAGATTTGTTAGAAAAATAGAATTTTAAGAGATGGGGTTATATTTATAAATAAGAAGAGTTTTGAGGGTTGAGATAGAATTAATTAAGTTGAGAGGGAGTATATAAGAGAAGTAGGTTAAGAGAAATAGAGTACGCGTTACAGAATTTGGAAAGAAGAGAAAACGGTTCAAGAGGGGAGAAGAAGCTAGGCTGCATTTCTGCACAATTGTCCAGGTAAGGGTGAGCCTAACTTCAGTAATTTTAATTGTAAATCATCTGTTCTTGATTGGCATAGAGTTTGGTGAGGATTGGGATGGGTTTGAGAATTAGGGTTTATGATGAAATTGTGATGGATTGATGATAGATTGAGTTATAAGGTTGTAGAACTGGTTACAGAACCTAGATTATCCCCTAGGACGACATTGCAGACGAATTAGAGGTTTGATTGGAGAGAATTGGCAGGTTTTGGTGAGTTTTGGTCTGAACCCGTGTGGGTTCTGAGATCGCTCGCCTGTGGCGAGTGACCACTCGCCGTGGCGAGTACCCCTTAGTCGCTCGCGAGGCGAGCAGTATAGCTCGCCGTGGCGAGCGTGTCCCTTAAATTTAGGACTTTTGCCAAACTTGAGACGTTTTTGAGTGCCTTGTTATTTATAGAGATGACCTGTGAAGTTGGTTTAGCCAAATTGGATTTAAGGAACTTAAAACGGAGATTTTAGGAGAAAAATGTCAAAAAGGCCGAGAGCACCCATGATTTCTCGCCTCCAGTTTGCCCCCAACTCGCCTTTGGCGAGCAACCTTGTGAGTACTCGCATGTGGCGAGCAGTTCACTCGCCGTGGCGAGTTAGTTGGTTTGAGATTGTTTTGTTCTTTTGCGATCTGTTTCGCATGGGACTTGAGAGGAAACTTTTGGGTAGTATTTAGAGATGTTCTATATCCTTAGATGTAAGCTGTAATGAGGATTGCTGATGATTCCTTTATGATGTTGATAAATGATGTATTGTTGATAATAAGTGATGTTCGAATATACTTATGTGATTATGATGATATTAGGCGTTGCGATGTATATGATTAATGAGATGATGATCTGCCATGTAACTGTTATAACTGCATGTGTCAGTCTTGCATTATGAATGATGTTTTGAGAAGTTGAAATTAATTATTACACGACGAGTTCATGCATTTGCATAATTATGAGACGGTGGAGCTTTATGCTCAAAACGACGGTGGAGCATTTGCTCAAAGCGACGGTGAAGCATATTAATGCTATAAATATATGGTACCACATGCATGATGTAACGCCCTCTTTAATTATTTAATTATTTTACTAGATGATGTGGTATATGTTTATATATTATATGGATTTTGATGATTATGTGACGTATTTGTGACGTGTGACGCATTATTATTTTATTGTTTAATAAAATAATATTAGTGATGTTTATATGAATATTTATTGGTGAATAAATAGATTTGGTGGAAAAAGATAGAATTTTAAGAGATGGGGTTATATTTATAATTAAGAAGAGTTGTGTGGGTTAAGAGGAAATTAATTAAGTTGTGAGGGAGTATATAAGAGAAGTAGGTTAAGAAAGGAAGTTTTTGAGAACGCGTACAGGCAATTGAGAAAAGAGAAGAAGAACGGTTCAAGAGAGAAGAGAAGCTAGGCTGTGATTTCTGCAATTTTTCCAGGTAAGGGTGAGCCTAACTTCAGTAGTATTAATCTTGAATCATCTGTTTTGATTAGCTTAGGGTTTGGGGAAGAATTGAGGTGAGTTTTGAGAATTAGGGTTATGATGGATTTGATGAATTTGATGTGAGAATGTGTTGCATTGCTGTAGGAATGTGTTATAGAACCTAGATTATCCCCTAGGATGATATTGCTGATGAATTAGAAGCTTAATTGGAGAGAATTGGCAGGTTTTGGTGTGAATTGGACTGAACCCGTAGTGGTTCTGAGATCGCTCGCCTGTGGCGAGCAGATCACTCGCCGTGGCGAGTAACCCTTGGTTGCTCGCGAGGCGAGCAGTATAGCTCGTCGTGGCGAGCTTGACCCTTAAATTTAGGATTTTTGCCAAACTTTAGATGGTTTTGAGTGCCCTCATATTTTTAGAGATGACCTGTGAAGTTGGTTTGGTCAAATTGGATTTAGAGAGCTTAAAAATGAGGATTTTTTGGTGAAAATGTCAAAAAGGCCGAAGCACCCAGGATTTCTCGCCTCCAGCTCGCCCCCAACTCGCCTTTGGCGAGTGAGCTGATGTGAGTGCTCGCCTGTGGCGAGCACATGTACTCGCCGTGGCGAGTTAGATGGTTCAGGACTGTTTGTTGTTTTGCGAATCTGTTTCGCATAGGACTTTGAGAGGAACCTTTTGGGTAGTGTTAGTGAGGTTTTATACCCTTTAATGTATTCTGTAAAGATGATAGCTGATGATTTACTTGAGTTGTTGATAAATGATATATTGATGTGTATAAGTGATGTATGTGTAAGATGATAAGTGAATGATGATAAATGTTGCAATGTGCATGACTAATATGATGATGCTCTGCCATGTAATTATTATTAACTGCATGTGTCAGTCTTGAAAATGTAATGATGGTTTTGAGACGGTGTAATAAGTTGTTAAGCGACGAGTCCATGCATTTGCATATTTATGAGACGGTGGAGCTTTATGCTCAAAGCGACGGTGGAGCATTTGCTCAAAGCGACGGTGAAGCATATTAATGCTATAATCATATGGTACCACATGCATGATGTTGAGACGTTAGGTGTTGCATTTAGTCGAGTCAATTGTGACATATATGTGATGATGTTTGAGACGTTGATGTATGATGTGATGTTGTTTATGATGATGTTATGATGTGCTGCAATGTATATGTTATGAGTTGGATTTATGATTGTTAATCTTGACGTTTGATTTATATATTAATATTATTGTTGTGAATCTCACCCCTTCTGCTGGAATTGCCGCCTTGTGGGCAAGTGCAGGTACCCAGTCTTAGTTGCGATGATGCGAGGATGTGTGAAGTTAGGGTTGCTCTGATATGTAACGGGATGGGGTCTTTTGTGGAGTCTATTCCTTTATGTATCGTGTTTGAATAAATGTTGACTTTTGTGATGAAGAAACTTTAATATTTTGAGACGTTTTTGCTGGCTTTTAAGCCAAGACATTTATGAGATGTGACTATTTGAATTCCGCTGCTTAATTGAATATTTTGTAATTTGATAAATTATTATCGAAGTGGTTTTTAAGATGCAATGTGACACTCCTTTTGAGAAGTACTCTGATTTTATATGATTTATTTAAAGAAATTTTTAAGACGGGAAATTGGGGTGTTACAATTGGTATCAGAGCAGGTCGGTCCGTCCGGCCAAGTAGAGAGTCGAGTGACGTTGTCTTAGAGTTAGAATAGTATTATTGTATTTTTCTGACTTATGTTTGTTTCCAGAGAACTAGATGGCTGGTAGAAACGATGCTGCTCTTGCTGCTGCTTTGGAAGCAATGGCTAATGCTGTGGGCAATCAGAACAACGCTGGTGGTAATGACGGAACTAGAATGTTGGAGACCTTTCTGAGGAATCACCCGCCTACCTTCAAGGGGCGTTATGATCCTGATGGAGCTCAGACGTGGCTCAAGGAAGTTCAGAGAATCTTTAGGGTCATGCAATGTGACGATGTTCAGAAGGTGCGGTTTGGTACGCACATGCTAGCGGAGGAGGCCGACGATTGGTGGGTTAGTCTCCTACCTATTTTGGAGCAAGATGGAGCTGTGGTGACGTGGGCTATTTTCACGAGGGAGTTCCTTAATAGATACTTTCCAGAAGATGTTCGTGGAAAGAAAGAGATCGAGTTCCTGGAGCTTAAGCAAGGGAACATGTCGGTGACCGAGTATGCGGCCAAATTTGTGGAGTTGGCTAAGTTCTATCCGCATTATGCACCCGAGACGGCTGAGTTTTCAAAATGCATCAAGTTTGAGAACGGGTTGCGCGCTGATATCAAGAGGGCTATCGGATATCAGAAGATTCGTGACTTTTCTGAGTTGGTGAGTAGCTGTCGGATATATGAGGAGGATACTAAGGCTCACTACAAGGTAGTGAACGATAGAAAAGCTAAAGGCCAGCAGAGTCGCCCTAAACCTTATGATGCCCCTAGAGATAAAGGGAAGCAAAGAGTAAATGATGAGAGGAGGCCCCAGAAGAAGACTGCTCCTGCTGAGATTACTTGTTACACTTGTGGCGAGAAAGGCCATAAGAGCAATGCATGTACTGTTGAGGTGAAGAGGTGTTACCGTTGTGGCCAAAAAGGGCATATTACTAGTGACTGCAAGTTTGATGATGTTGTGTGTTTCAACTGCAATGAGCAAGGACACATTGGTTCGCAGTGTAAGCAACCCAAGAAGACTAAGACTACTGGGAGAGTGTTTGCATTGACCGGCACTCAGACTGAGAATGATGATCGTTTGATCAGAGGTACTTGCTATATTAATAATACTCCTTTAGTTGCTATTATTGATACTGGTGCTACGCACAGTTTTGTTGCTTTTGATTGTGTTTCTGCCTTGGGTCTTGATGTTTCTGATATGAATGGAGAAATGGTTGTCGAGACTCCAGCTAAGGGTCCGGTGACTACTTCTCTCGTATGTTTGAATTGTCCTTTATCTATGTTTGGCCGTGACTTTGTGATGGATTTAGTGTGCCTACCTTTAAGTGGTATGGATGTGATTCTGGGTATGAACTGGCTAGAGTACAACCGAGTTCTTATCAACTGTTTTAGAAAGACGGTGCATTTTTCTTCTGTCGAAGAAGAGTGGGGCGCAGAGTTTCTATCTACTAAGCAGCTAAAGCAACTAGAACGTGATGGGATGTTGATGTTTTCGCTGATGGCTTCGTTATCTTTGGAGAACCAAGCTGTAATTGATGGGCTTCCTGTTGTGAAGGAATTTCTTGAAGTTTTCCCTGATGAGATTCCAGATGTGCCTCCGGAGAGAGAAGTTGAGTTCTCTATTGACCTTGTTCCTGGAACGAAGCCGGTGTCGATGGCACCTTATCGTATGTCTGCTTCTGAGTTAGCAGAGTTGAAGAAATAGTTGGAAGACTTGCTTGAGAAGAAGTTTGTGAGACCTAGTGTTTCACCGTGGGGAGCTCCAGTGTTACTTGTGAAGAAGAAAGACGGCAGTATGAGATTGTGCATTGATTACAGACAACTGAACAAAGTGACGATTTCTAAATTGGCTCTTCCGTTAAGGCAGTTGACGTGTAAGGGTAAGTCGTTTGTATGGGATGTACATTGTGAGAATAGTTTCAATGAATTGAAGAAGCGCCTGACGACGGCTCCAGTTTTGATTTTGCCGAAGCCCGATGAACCTTTTGTGGTATATTGCGATGCGTCCAAGTTGGGTTTAGGAGGTGTGCTTATGCAAGAAGGTAAGGTAGTGGCCTATGCTTCAAGACAATTGAGAATTCATGAGAAGAATTACCCGACGCATGACTTAGAGTTGGCAGCAGTGGTCTTCGTATTGAAGATATGGAGACATTACTTGTATGGTTCAAGGTTTGAAGTATTCAGTGATCATAAGAGTTTGAGATATTTATTTGATCAGAAGGAGTTGAATATGAGGCAGAGAAGGTGGCTTGAGTTATTGAAGGATTATGATTTTGGTTTGAATTACCATCCTGGTAAAGCAAATGTGGTTGCAGACGCCCTGAGTAGGAAAACTGTGCATATGTCCGCGTTGATGGTGAAAGAATTTGAATTGTTGGAACAATTTAGAGACTTGAGTTTGGTGTGTGAAAGAACACCTCAGAGCATAAAACTGGCAATGTTGAGAATTGATAATGATTTCCTGAAGTATATCAAAGAGGCACAAAAAGAAGATGTCAAGTTTGTAGACATGTTGATTGCTGATAATGAGACTGTGGATGGTGACTTTAAAGTCGATGATCAAGGAGTGTTGAGATTCCGAGGTAGGATTTGCATTCCTGACAATGAAGAGATTAAGAAGATGATTCTTGAGGAGAGTCATAGAAGTAGCTTGAGCATTCACCCGGGAGCTACGAAGATGTATCATGACTTAAAGAGGCTGTTTTGGTGGTCTGGTTTGAAACGCGATGTGGCACAATTTGTGTATTCTTGCTTGGTTTGTCAAAAGTCGAAGATTGAGCATCAGAAGCCGACTGGTATGATGGTACCTCTAGATGTGCCAGAGTGGAAATGGGATAGTATATCCATGGATTTTGTGACGAGTTTGCCCAATACTCCTAGAGGGAATGATGCTATTTGGGTAATTGTTGATAGATTAACGAAGTCTGCTCACTTTCTACCGATCAACATTACTTTTCCTGTGGCTCAGTTGGCGGAGATTTATGTTAGAGAGATAGTTAAGCTGCATGGTGTTCCTTCGAGCATCGTATCTGATAGAGATCCAAGATTTACTTCTAGATTTTGGAAGAGTTTGCAAGAGGCGCTAGGATCTCAGTTGAGGTTGAGTTCGGCTTATCATCCGCAAACAGATGGTCAGTCGGAGAGGACGATTCAGTCGTTGGAGGACTTGTTGAGGGTTTGTGTACTTGAGCAGGGAGGGACTTGGGATAGTCATCTTCCATTGATAGAGTTCACGTACAACAACAGTTACCATTCAAGTATTGGGATGGCGCCGTTTGAGGCTTTGTATGGTCGGAGATGCAGGACTCCGTTGTGCTGGTTTGAATCGGGTGAAAGAGTGGTCTTAGGACCAGAGATCGTTCAACAGACTACTGAGAAGGTGAGAATGATCCAAGAAAAGATGAAAGCGTCGCAGAGTCGACAAAAGAGTTATCATGATAAGCGTAGAAAGGACCTTGAGTTCCAAGAGGGGGATCATGTGTTCCTGAGAGTGACTCCTTTGACGGGTGTTAGACGTGCTTTGAAATCGAAGAAGTTGACTCCGAGGTTTATTGGACCGTATCAGATTTCAGAGAGGATTGGACCGGTGGCGTATCGTGTTGGACTACCACCACACTTGTCGAATTTGCATGATGTTTTTCATGTATCTCAGCTGAGGAAGTATGTTCCGGATCCGTCTCATGTGATCCAAAGCGATGATGTGCAAGTTAGGGACAACCTTACGGTTGAGACCTTACCCGTGAGGATTGATGATCGTAAGACAAAGACGTTGAGAGGCAAGGAGATACCTCTTGTGAGAGTTGTTTGGGACGGAGCGACGGGTGAAAGCTTGACTTGGGAGCTAGAAAGTAAGATGCTGGAATCCTATCCAGAGTTGTTTGAGCGAGGTAAATTTTCGAGGACGAAAATCCTTTAAGAGGGGGAGAGTTGTAACGCCCTCTTTAATTATTTAATTATTTTACTAGATGATGTGGTATATGTTTATATATTATATGGATTTTGATGATTATGTGACGTATTTGTGACGTATATGTGACGTATTTGTGACGTGTGACGCATTATTATTTTATTGTTTAATAAAATAATATTAGTGATGTTTATATGAATATTTATTGGTGAATAAATAGATTTGGTGGAAAAAGATAGAATTTTAAGAGATGGGGTTATATTTATAATTAAGAAGAGTTGTGTGGGTTAAGAGGAAATTAATTAAGTTGTGAGGGAGTATATAAGAGAAGTAGGTTAAGAAAGGAAGTTTTTGAGAACGCGTACAGGCAATTGAGAAGAGAGAAGAAGAACGGTTCAAGAGAGAAGAGAAGCTAGGCTGTGATTTCTGCAATTTTTCCAGGTAAGGGTGAGCCTAACTTCAGTAGTATTAATCTTGAATCATCTGTTTTGATTAGCTTAGGGTTTGGGGAAGAATTGAGGTAAGTTTTGAGAATTAGGGTTATGATGGATTTGATGAATTTGATGTGAGAATGTGTTGCATTGCTGTAGGAATGTGTTACAGAACCTAGATTATCCCCTAGGATGATATTGCTGATGAATTAGAAGCTTAATTGGAGAGAATTGGCAGGTTTTGGTGTGAATTGGACTGAACCCGTAGTGGTTCTGAGATCGCTCGCCTGTGGCGAGCAGATCACTCGCCGTGGCGAGTAACCCTTGGTTGCTTGCGAGGCGAGCAGTATAGCTCGCCGTGGCGAGCTTGACCCTTAAATTTAGGATTTTTGCCAAACTTTAGATGGTTTTGAGTGCCCTCATATTTTTAGAGATGACCTGTGAAGTTGGTTTGGTCAAATTGGATTTAGAGAGCTTAAAAATGAGGATTTTTTGGTGAAAATGTCAAAAAGGCCGAAGCACCCAGGATTTCTCGCCTCCAGCTCGCCCCCAACTCGCCTTTGGCGAGTGAGCTGATGTGAGTGCTCGCCTGTGGCGAGCAGATGTACTCGCCGTGGCGAGTTAGATGGTTCAGGACTGTTTGTTGTTTTGCGAATCTGTTTCGCATAGGACTTTGAGAGGAACCTTTTGGGTAGTGTTAGTGAGGTTTTATACCCTTTAATGTATTCTGTAAAGATGATAGCTGATGATTTACTTGAGTTGTTGATAAATGATATATTGATGTGTATAAGTGATGTATGTGTAAGATGATAAGTGAATGATGATAAATGTTGCAATGTGTATGACTAATATGATGATGCTCTGCCATGTAATTATTATTAACTGCATGTGTCAGTCTTGAAAATGTAATGATGGTTTTGAGACGGTGTAATAAGTTGTTAAGCGACGAGTCCATGCATTTGCATATTTATGAGACGGTGGAGCTTTATGCTCAAAGCGACGGTGGAGCATTTGCTCAAAGCGACGGTGAAGCATATTAATGCTATAATCATATGGTACCACATGCATGATGTTGAGACGTTAGGTGTTGCATTTAGTCGAGTCAATTGTGACATATATGTGATGATGTTTGAGACGTTGATGTATGATGTGATGTTGTTTATGATGATGTTATGATGTGCTGCAATGTATATGTTATGAGTTGGATTTATGATTGTTAATCTTGACGTTTGATTTATATATTAATATTATTGTTGTGAATCTCACCCCTTCTGCTGGAATTGCCGCCTTGTGGGCAAGTGCAGGTACCCAGTCTTAGTTGCGATGATGCGAGGATGTGTGAAGTTAGGGTTGCTCTGATATGTAACGGGATGGGGTCTTTTGTGGAGTCTATTCCTTTATGTATCGTGTTTGAATAAATGTTGACTTTTGTGATGAAGAAACTTTAATATTTTGAGACGTTTTTGCTGGCTTTTAAGCCAAGACATTTATGAGATGTGACTATTTGAATTCCGCTGCTTAATTGAATATTTTGTAATTTGATAAATTATTATCGAAGTGGTTTTTAAGATGCAATGTGACACTCCTTTTGAGAAGTACTCTGATTTTATATGATTTATTTAAAGAAATTTTTAAGACGGGAAATTGGGGTGTTACACATGATGTTGAGACGTTAGGTGTTGCATTTAGTCGAGTCAATTGTGACATATATGCGATGATGTTTGAGACGTTGATGTATGATGTGATGTTGTTTATGATGATGTTTATGACGATGTTATGATGTGCTACAATGTATATGCTATGAGTTGGATTTATGATTGTTAATCTTGACGTTTGATTTATATATTAATATTATTGTTGTGAATCTCACCCCTTCTGCTGGAATTGCCGCCTCGTGGGCAAGTGCAGGTACCCAGTCTTAGATGCGATGATGCGAGGAGTCTGTGTGAAGTAGGGTTGCTCTGATACGTAACGGGATGGGGTCTTTTGTAGAGTCTATTCCATTATGTATCTTGTTAGAATAAATGTTGACTTTCAGTGATGTTGAAACATTAATATTTTGAGACGTTTTTGCTGGCTTTTAAGCCAAGACTACTATGAGATGAGACTTCTAAATTCCGCTGCTCAATTGAATATTTTTGTAATTTGACAAATTATTATCAGAGTTGTTTTTAAGATGAAATGTGACACTCCTTTTGAGAAGTACTCTGATTTTATGTGATTTATTTAATGAAATTTTTAAGACGGGAAATTGGGGTGTTACATGTCATAGGATCCGAGACTATAGAAAAGCCATGTGTGATTTAGGAGATAGTATCAGTTTGATGCCATTGTCCCTTCGTGAAAGATTGAGTATAGGGTAGAGAAATCTCTCAATCATCAAGCTAATGACTTTAAACGAGTGCTTCGTGGGAGGCAACCCACATATTTTATTGCTTTTATTTTATTTGTTTTGTGTTATTTTAATTTGTTTTGCAAGTATTTGTTCAAACATGATGCGAAAAAAAAAAAAGAAAAAAAAATTGAGTCATAGACTGAAGCTTGGCACGGCCGTGTCTGTCCCCTCCCCTCCTAAAAACTGTTTGTTTTTCTTTTCTTCTTCCTCACTCGACCAACACAACCTCTCTCATCTTCAACTTCCCTCTCTAAACCTCCATAACCCCAACCTTCAAACCTCTATAAATCTCTCCAAACTTCACAATTTCTAAACCAATTCAACCCTAAACTTCACCCCAAACCCACTCCACCAAAAACTCCACCAAATTTAACAATTTTCAACCACAAATTCTTCACCAATCTCCATCTTTCAACTCATAATCCT